>CM020502.1:33363943-33371443 GCA_009823395.1 Thamnaconus septentrionalis | reverse complement strand
CTCTCTCTCTCTCTCTCTCTCTCTCTCTCTCTCTCTCTCTCTGTCTCTCTGTCTCTCTCTCTCTCTCTCTCTTGCGGATCAGGCTGGGAATGTGATGTGGGATCATGTTGTCACCAGTGAGCTCTAAATAAGAGCAGGGTTGATTTGTGGGCCCCTGAGAATTTAAAGGTTCCTCAGGATTTCAGTCTGGATCCGATCTCGTTTGCCTCCAACGCCGTAATCTCTTTATAAATTGCGTAAGACGCGCTAACACGCAGCAGGCTGCTGTCTGGCGTGAGGCACTTTTATTGTCAGATTTACCGCTTTTTAACGGGGGGAGCAAATACATTTTTTGCATTTTCCACACGGTCTGAGCTCTAAATCAGGGAGCAGACGTGGAAACCGAGACGTGTGCGTAACTCCCCAAAAAACACACACGCACAAAAAAAAATCCTGGTTCAGTAGCATTCTGGAAACACGTTCAGTGTTTATTTCCCAGAAAAGGAACAATGCAGCTTTTTAACTGGAGAAAAAACATCCAGTGGAACGTTTCCTGTCAAAACTGAAGACGGGCCGAGAAACACGAGCCTCCCTCGCTGCCTCCTCCCACCGCCTACTGTTGTCTTTGAAACTAGGCACTGTG
Organism: Thamnaconus septentrionalis; assembly: GCA_009823395.1. NCBI lineage: Eukaryota > Metazoa > Chordata > Actinopteri > Tetraodontiformes > Monacanthidae > Thamnaconus > Thamnaconus septentrionalis. The sequence goes on along the minus strand of CM020502.1, from coordinate 33,370,821 downwards.
TGGGGTTGGGATGGGGGCTCGGCCTCACACACCTTCACCCCCCCCCTCCCACAGCCTGTCGCACATGCGGGGCCCTTTCTTTTGTCGACTTTTTAGTCCCTTAAACAAGGAGAATTTGATGGGCAGCAGAAAACCTTCACAGCCGCCCTGAGCTCCTGAAGGGGGAGCTGTTGTTTAACCTGTGCGTCCGTTCCCTCACCTCGCCACGGTGAAGTCCTCCCTGGTCGCCGACCAGCGCCTCCGCTCCACACTGTTCACACTGTAGAGCGTTCTAGTGAAGAACAAGTGGAGTTTTTCATGACAGAAACACTTCTGCAGGCCACCAACATTAACATTTCAAGACACACAGCGCCCCTCCCTGCAAGCTGCATGAATCTCATTTAAAGTAAAGTTTGCAAAGTCCCCGAATGACTTCAATCTCAGACTGATTATCAATGCAAACTCTGGAAGTTCTCTCCGCAGTGCACCGAGCCCTGTGATTGGTGGAGGTCCCGCAAGTTCACGCACAAATGGAAAAAGCAGTTGGATGATAATCTGTAAAGATAATGACTGAGTGTGTTGTTGAGTCAGCTGTGGCACCTTGTGTCTGTGAAGACCTGCAGCTCTCAGTGCGGCTTTCCTCCACACACACACACACACACACACACACACAGGAAGTAAAATCTGCTTAGAGGAAAACATGCATGCTGCTGTCAGTCCTCAGCTCTCAGTGGTCACCTGTCACTGCTATCGCACTCTGGTATTGGTTAATAAACAGGAGATGGAAAAGCCATTCAAACTCTTCCTTCCTTCCTTCCTTCCTTCCTTCTGCATCACTTCATGAATCGCTTCATGAAGTTGCACAGTCAAACATGTTTACGTTCTAAATCAATACGAACGCATGATAATAACAACAAGAAGAGGAAATCGTCAATAATGTGTTTCCTCAGGATGTCGGGGGGGCAAACGGAGCCACTTTTTCAATTCAGGGGCCACTCTCACTTTTTCGGGTTCTCATTTCAAAACCTCTGTCAGCCTCTAATTAGTTTACTTGGCCCCTGAAATGAACTCCTCTCCGCTCCCAAACAGCTCCCCGCTGCTCCTCCTCCTCCGTCGGTGGGTGGGTGGGCGGAGCCGCCTCGGGCCTCGACTTTTGGGCTCGGCGTTTTATTGCAGTTTAGTGCGGTCGGAATATTAAAGGCACGCCGGCGCGCTGATACACGAGCGTGCAAAACAACACATGAAACCCATTTATCAGAATTCACTTAGCGATCCATTAGCCACCGGCGCGGCGGCTCCTCTTCCCCCGTGCCAGCCAGGCCTCCCTGCCCCACACACACACACACACACACACACACACACACACACACACACACACACACACAGAAAGGTTTGCTCCCCCTGTATGTTAATCACAGCCATAACATGCACTCAGAAGAAAACTAAGTTTGATAAGATTGCTAATGGCTAATTTGATTGGCTAAGAATCCCTCCCTCGCCGCCAACTCTCCCCCCGTCTCCCCCGTCTCGTACATCACGTCTTCATTATCAGACCCTCCTAATGCCTCTTTCTCCCACAGCCACTCGTCCGTGTCTTTCTTCCTCCCAGCCCAGTAATTATTGTGTCACCGTTGCCGTGGAGACGATATCTCCAGTCGCACGCCGGCCTCCCAAGGTGACCAGGAAGTGGGTTTTTTTTTTACGGGGGCGGACGGGGGCGGGGCAGAGTGGGGAGTTATGGGTAGGAGTGTCAGTCATGCGCGTCGCTCGGCGTCCTGATTGATGCGGCCGCTGTAATGACATCACATCCAGCGCAGGGAGGAAGGCGATGGATTAGACGCCGGCTAATGGGCGACTCGCTGGAGTCTCCGCCTTTGTTAGCCAACACTCTGCTTGGGAGCGGAGAGTAAATGCATTTTAATGGCTCGCGCTTTTAATGTGGAAAGTGTCATAAATTCTGGGGAAATTATTCATAACGAGGCTCTTTAACTTTTAAGCGTTTCCGCCTAACTTTTACAGCGGTGCCGAGCCTCCCTCATTTTCAACGTAAAAAGCTTTTTTTCTCTCTGATGAGTATCCAAAGTGTCTCAGCGTGTCTGTGTCTTGTCTAGCAGTGCATTATCTACGTTTCGTTCCTTTTTTTTCTTCATTTTCAGTTTTTTTATTTTCCCTTCACCAAAAAATGTTTAATTCTAAAGAGAAATAAACAGAATGAATGAAAAGTGGCTGCATTACTTGAATGGATTTTTTTGTTTAAAATATTTTGATGTTAAAATTAAAAATCCAATTAGTTTTTTCTGACAAGAGTCAACCTAAAAATGATGCTGATGAACCCGAGTGTTGGACTCCTTAAGTCTGAGCTCCGCTCAGGCTTTGCTCTGCTCAGCCAGATTTGTCGTCTCTGAGCCCTTCTAATCTGTTGAAACACATCTGTGTTATTTTGGCACATCTGGATCTGTTGACTTTCTTTTTTTTAAATTTTTTTTGGTCCTTTCCTCCCGCGGAATTTGGTTAAGCTCGGTCAACTCGGACGGTCAGCGTCTGTGCCTTAAAGCCGTTCTAAAAATAAACACTGTGAGGGGAAGGAGGGGGGCGGCGGGGGTCAGGTCTGGGCCTCCGCTGAGCCGGCTGGCTGGTTGGTTGGTCGGTCGGTCGGTCTGTCGGCCTCCTTCTTGAACCTCCGCCGCCGCGCTGGAGTGTTTTAAGTCCTGATGGGTCTCAAGTGTGGCTCAGCGTGGGGACACTGTTGCTCTCGGCCACATTCCCACCACCACCACTGATGATCCAACTTCAGTTTGCCTGGTTCCGCTGTTGATGCTTTGCGTCGGAGACAACATTCAAGCGCCCTGCGACACTGTGTCGTGAAAGGTGCCACGGAAATAGATTTCCAGGTGACTGTGTTCAGATTTACATCGATTCGTTTGTCCAAAAATGAAGACACAACTTTGTTTGCGAGATAAAAACGGCTTTCTCCTCAACCTTATTCCAAGTGAAGTGATATTTAATTCCATCCATCCATCCATCATCCAGGGTCACGGGGTCACAGGGCGAAGGCAGGGTGACACCCAGGTTCATCGCAGGGCCACACAGAGTCCAGACATTAAGACACTCACACCTACACACACCAGGGAAGAGCTTCCAGTTCACTTCACATGCATGTTGTTGGAGTGTGGGAGGAAGCTGGAGAACCCGGAGAGAAGCCAGCAGACACAGGGAGAACACGCAGGCTCCACGCAGGCTCAGAATCGAACCGACAACCTTCTTGCTGTGAGGCGGCGGCGTGTGGCCCAAATTCTGCAACTCTGTGGACCGGACGTAATCTTTAATCATAAAAGTAACAAAGATGTAAAACTCTGACTTAATGACTTAGTGTCTCCTCTGGTGTGAGAGAAACCTTCTGGCCATGTCCGGGTCTGAGCAGCTGCTGACAGACTCCACGTCTTCATTGGTTCCAGCCCTTGCTGTACTGGCCTTCACCAGTTCGCTGGCGGACGGCAGGTGAATGTTTAGTCCCCCTCTCCTCTTCCCCTGAGGAAACAGTAGTTTTCATCATCCCAAACAGAAAAAGGCCTTTTGATCATTTTTTTCCCTTGGCCGCCGCCTCCTCCTCCTCCTCCCCCTCCTCCTCCTCCTCACTGTGTTTGCCAGGTTAATGGCGAGCCTGTTGCGCCAGGATACTGATGGCTATCGGCATCCGTTTGATCACTGAGAGCTCTCTCTCTCTCTCTCTCTCAGAGAAGGTGGATTGCGGGGGGGGGGTTTTGACCCGTGTCTCCCAGTGCGTTTGCTGTGCACCAATTAGCAGAGACAAACACAATTGTTGCATGTTTTCTTGTGTGTTTTTTCTGTCAGAGACGGGCCAGCGCGTCGTCGTTGTCGTCGTTCAGGCTTCCTGCATCAAAGTCTTTCAGTTTTTATCTCGGTCTGTGTTCTTTCTCTCTCCGCGCCGCCTGGACGGCTGCGTCGGCCTCCTCCGGTTTCTTCCGGCCGGTGCTGCAGGTCCAGGTCCAGGACCAGAGGGCGGGATTTGCAGGGGTTGCACCAGCTTCTCCAGTCCCTCTCAGACCCAGAGTAGCGATACATGTACGCAGATGTAAGAAGGTTCACAAGCTTCTGGGTCCCAGGTCCACAGCATCATTTGGACAACCTGCCTTCTCAATAACACGCAGTTCACCTGCGTCCATCTGCCCGCGCACACCAAGCTCATAACTGAAGCAAGTGCTGACACCAGAGGGCTAAAGCAAGACAACACATGTGTAGAGATGGACTTTATTTGTTGGGTCTTTGTGTTGTTGTTTTTGTTTTGTGTTGTTATTTGTTGTTGGAAAAGCCGCCTCTGGACCGGTGTCGAACATTAGCACATATGCAAAAAACGCCAAAGCAAAGCATCTGACCTGTCTGTGTGTGTATTTGTGTTGTCCGTGCATATTCATGTAAAATGAGTGAATGAGTGAATGAGTGAATGAGTGAAGAGGCCTCTCAGGTTGGGCAGCCTCGCTCCACTCCTGCTTATTTTCTCCGGCTTGCGTCTTTTTGTCTGCAGACGGTCGGAGGAGGAAGTGGACATGGACAAGGTGACGGCCGCCATGGTGCTGACCAGCCTCTCCACCAGCCCGCTGGTCCGGAGTCCCCCGGTCAAAGTCAACGGTGAGAGTCTCAAGCATCCGGCCCGCCTTCAGTCCCAAAGACGGATCAGAACCGCGGCAGACGCTCACGTCTCTTCTGTTCGATTTCAATTGATTGCAAGATAAAAAAAAAAAAAACACTCAAGTCAGACTCAGGTCTGTCTTCAAAGAGAAAGCAATCAAATTTATGCTTTAATACAGAAATAAATTATTACTGTTTTTTTTACGTTTAGCTTCTTTGATGAAACGAGGGCCTCACAAAACACTGGAAGCTGCACGTTGGCTCAACATCTGCTGCTTCCTTCAGATCGATGACCACTGGCAAATACACTGAGCCTTCAACTTAGCACATTTAAATCACACACACACACACACACACACACACACACACACACACACACACAACCAAGCCCAGATCCAGCCTCAGCCTCTAGTTGATATTGTCTCGCTTTGGAGCGAATTTTCATTCCCTCACAGCTGTTATCTGCTCAACACATGTGGAAGCCCCCCAACGACCCCCACCACCACCAACCCTGCCCCCCACCCCACCCCACCCCCAGTTTGATAAATTACCGCCACCTGCTGTGCTGCGACGATTGGCTCATCAGCCGCTTCCACAAAGACTCTGGATCTCGGCCACGCAGGACCGCCGAGCTTCCAGCGGCAGCCGTCACGTCCGGCCGACCGAGCGGACCAGCCGCCCACACACACACACACACACACACACACACACACACACGTCATTAGATTTCAAATGCGCATCACACACGCGTCATGCACAGGTGCCCGAAAATTGATTTTTCTTTTTTTCCTCCTCCTCCTCCTCCTCCTCCTCCTCCCTTCAAATACTCCGCCGAGCAGCTTTAATCCGATGGAAGTCACAGAGACGTCACAGCCGCGTGCACATACTGAAGAAGATCACACAATTTGCACTCGCACCTGTGCACCTGGAACGTTCTGGTTGCACGGCGGGCCGAGCAGCGGCAGCAGCAGCAGCAGCAGCAGCAGCAGCAGCAGCAGCGAGCAGCAGCAGCAGCAGCAGCAGCAGCAGCAGCAGCTGACGTTCATGTGTAATTATCTGCTGTGTGACGTGGCCTCGGTTCAAAAACTTTCATCAACGGCTTTTCTGTGCTTCTCCACAATCTGCCAGATGTTTCTGTGAGCCCCTCTGTAAACTCCTCCCCCCCCCCACCCCCCCACCCTCTTTTTCAAAGATTGCAAACGATTTTTTCTTTTATTCCGCACAATGTGATGAAACAGAAGCTGCGCCGACTGCTTGAAACTTCCAAAATGAAAACAACAACAACAAAAACACCCTAACTGCACTTTTTCTTAACCCCCTGACTCTCAGTCTTTTACTCTTTTGCACACACACACACCAAAACACACACACACACACATACAAACACACACTCACGTACGTGCTGGCTGAACTTCTCCGCAGCCTTCACTGCTTTTCGTGGCTGATATTCAGACGGAGCTCCGTCTTTGATCTGGAAAAACAACAGCGAGACCTTGGAAGAGTCTCGTCGCCGCAGCCCCCCACACCCCGAACGACAAAGTAACTTCTCGCGTGGCGGCGCCGCTCCGCCGTGTGAAGTGCAAATGCCGCCGCCGGAGTCTAATTGCGGCGCCACCGGGAGGAGAGGAAGCAGCCCAAACCTTCTCTCTGCAGGTCGTCCCTTCAGATCTTCCTCACCGTTTCTTCCTCTCCTTCCTCTCCTCCTCCTCCTCCTCCTCCTCCCAGAGGGCCTGAGCGGCTCGTGGAAGGACAACGGCTCGGCGGGCCCCTTCACGCCCTCCAGCAACAGCTCGTCGGGCGGCTACTGGAGCTGGTCGGGCCCCAGCGACCAGTCCAACCCGTCCACGCCGTCGCCGCCCCTCTCGGCCGAGGGCTTCAAGCCGCTGCGGGCGCCCAGCCTGGCCGGCGTGGGCCAGAGCTCGCTGGGCGGCGAGGACCCCAGCCTGGACGAGCAGGACGGCAGCAGCCTGCTCTTCGACGAGCCCATCCCCCGCAAGCGCAAGGTGGGCACGCAGCCGGACAGACGGCAGCCGGACAGACGGCAGCCGGACAGACGGCAGGCGGCAGTTGTTAAGTGGCCTGAAGTGTTGCTGAAAGTTATTCAGAGGGAAAAAAAATCATATTTCCCCTCTTGTTTTAGACACCAGTTATAGCGTAGCACCGTGCGCTAACCAAAAAAACCCTCCTGTTAGCCCTCTGTTTACAGTCAGCCATCCTTCCCTCCGTTTTCAATACCCGCTCCCTCCTGAGCT
>CM020502.1:33343943-33358943 GCA_009823395.1 Thamnaconus septentrionalis | reverse complement strand
AAAAAAAGAGTCCATGGTGTCCCAGAGCACTCAGTGCTGGGTGAAGTCGCTTCTTTTCTTGTTGTAACTCACAATTTTTCTCGACAACGAGAAAATGACAAAGTAAAAAAAAAAAAAAAAAAGTCTTTTTTTTTTTTTTCTTTTTTTGTAAATTATCTGAATGTATTTATTTAATTCATTTCCTGTCTGCTTGTTTGGCTCACAGACAGGAAACTAAAGGCCAGCACAAGCTGTGATGTCACCAGGGGGGGCACATTCCTTTTGGTTCGCAGCCAAATTGATGTGATGATGAAACTTGTTACTGAAGATTTCCCTGCTGCTGCTGCTGCTCGGCCGCTGAGTGACTTCTCTCCTTTTCTGCATTTTTTTTTTTTGTTGGTGTTACAATCTTGTTTTTCTTTATTTTTCGGACTCACACATTTTCTAGCTGGACCTCAGCAGTTCTTTGGACCACCAGCTGAGGAACACAAAAAGTCTTCTCATGTCATTTTCTTTTCTTTGCGTGCCCGATCCCTTCATGTACAACTTGTTGTCGTCTTTGTATGTTTTTGTTTTTTTTTTTTTTTTCACCCCTTTCTGCACTCACTCTGTGGGCGGCTTTGGCTATGCCGCTCGCTGCAGCGCCACCTAGTGGCAGAGAGAGAGAGAGGTAGAGAAACGGGTGGTTCTGGTGCCGCTGAGCGTCGAACCCGACATCGTTTCGTCTTCAAACGTTTCCGCCGTTTTATCACGCGGACGCATTATCGCTTGAGAGGAGATAGAATCTATCTAGAGGCTAAAAGGAAAATTAACAAAAAAAAACTTTCTAGGTTTCCAGACAAATACATTTTTTATGTCTTTATTCCATATGCATACATATATATATGTGTGTATATATATATATGATGAATATTATTCTGCTGTTTCTGTTCTCATGTTCTGATGGATGCAGTTTGTCATCCGCACTTCCAGAGGTGTGACTGTCACGCCCCCTGCTGGAGCTCCTTCACGTCGCTTTGCTCATGGAGAAGTGAGTGAATAAATAAATAAATAAAAGAGGCAGAAAACAAAACACGCCTGATGAAAAACAAATCGCTGCTTTATCTCATTTCCAGTCTCTGCGCTCCCAGGCCGCCTTTCAATTAGTTTGATTGACAGCTGCGGCTGTTTGCGCGGGCGGTGAAGGAGCCCCCTGCTGGTGCCTCTGCACCTCCTCACCCCCTCCCCTCCCCCCCTCCCCATCTGAGGACCTCCATCATAAAGCCTCCGGCGCTTTGCTTTCTTCTTCTCTTTTTTTTTCCTTTTATTTAATATTGTCGGTGCAGCTGTGCAGGTTGTGGGAGGGTCCTGACAGACACACCTGGGGGGGGGGGGAGGGGGGGGGGGGTCAGGGAGGTGTCCAGAACCTGTGTGAGTCCCCCCCTCGACGCCATTGTTGTGTTGCAGCACCGAGAGCAGCCGCACAACTACACACACACAGCAGCCGCCTCAGAAATAACCACACACAAGGTTCACATATATCTGTGTGTGTGTGTGTGTTATATATATACACACACACACACATATCCACTGACCCTCCATCACTGTGGTGCTTCATCATGTCTTTGTGCAGTGGCCTCCTCCTCCTCCCCCTCCTCCCCCTCCTCCTCTTCCTCCTCCTCCTCCTCCTCCTCCTCCTCCTCCTCCCTTCCTCCTCCTCCTCTCCCTCCTCCCCTCATCCTCCCCTCCTCCCCCCTCCTCCTCCTCCTCCTCCTCCTCCTCCTCCCCCCCCTCCTCCTCCTCCTCCTCCTCCTCCTCCTCCTCCTCCTCCTTCCTCCTCCTCCTCCTCCTCCTCCCTCCTCCCCCTCCTCCTCCCCCTCCCCCTCCCTCCTCCTCCTCCTCCTCCTCCTCCTCCTCCTCCTCCTCCTCCTCCGGTGGTGGGCAGGGAGGAGCTAAAACACCGGAGGCCTGTTGGATGTCGGTCAGGGCGCCGCCCACAAACTAATCCCGCCTTCAGTCTTCCTCTCCCCCGGCAGCGGCAGCACTTCCAGGCAGCTAATTCTCAGAAAGTTCTCTCTGCTACCATTGGGCCAGAACATTAGGAATAATTTCATGCTAATAAGCTAAGCCGCAGTCTCTGGGCCTCCACTCTCTCTCTGCCGCCGCCGCCTCGGGGAGGAGCTCTGGGATTGGTTCGTGGCCCCGCCCCTTCCACAACCCAGGTGTCCAGTCAGCACCAGGTGCTTAGTATTGTGGTGCTGCGGCGTGTGGCTGGGAGGGGGCGGGGACTGAGGTGCTTTGTGACCTGCTGACCTTTCGCTGTCTCCGTCTCCATCCTGTACGCCGTGTCATGCTGTCCAACATGAGAATAAAAACACCCTGCCTCAAGTCTGACCAGTGTGTCATGCCAGCCAGCCAGCCAGCCAGCCAGTCAGTCAGTCAGTCAGCCAGTCAGTCAGTCAGTCAGCCAGTCAGTCAGTCAGTCAGTCAACCAGTCAGTCAGTCAGTCAACCAGTCAGTCAACCAGTCAGTCAGTCAGTCAACCAGTCAGCCAGTCAGTCAGCCAGCCAGTCAGTCAGTCAGTCAGCCAGTCAGTCAGTCAACCAGTCAGTCAACCAGTCAGTCAACCAGTCAGCCAGTCAGTCAGTCAGTCAGTCAACCAGTCAACCAGTCAGCCAGCCAGTCAGTCAACCAGCCAGCCAGCCAGTCAGCCAGTCAGTCAGTCAGCCAGCCAGCCAGCCAGCCAGTCAGTTAGTCAACCAGTCAGCCAGCCAGCCAGTCAGTCAGCCAGTCAGCCAGCCAGCCAGCCAGCCAGCCAGTCAGCCAGCCAGCCAGCCAGTCAGTCAACCAGTCAGTTAGTCAGCCAGCCAGCCAGTCAGTCAGTCAGTCAACCAGCCAGCCAGCCAGCCAGTCAGTCAGTCAACCAGTCAGTCAGTCAGTCCAAAACTCTTACCACATTCTTATTGTCTGGCTATTGTCACTCTGATTGGTTTGTTTGTTTGTGTTTACTTCAGCCGTGTGATTCATGGAGAAAATTTAATGTCAAAGCTCAACTAAAATCCCTCCCACACCCCCCCATCCCATCTTGTTGAATACAAATGTCTTCATTCACATTAAAAAAAAAAACAAACACAAAAACCGCTGCGCTGGATGAATTCTCAACCTGTTGATTTTGTCGTCGCTAATCAACGAGCCGTTTGATGCCACCAGGGCGGCGGCAGCAGCAGCGGCAGCAGCAGCAGCCCCCCCCCACCCCACTACGTCTCCACTGATTAAAGGGCGGGGCCGTGATTTATAAAGCTGAAAAACAACATTACGGTGCTCATGGATGCTGTAAATATGAGCTCCTGCGCACCGAGCGTGCGCTGGTAGCAGCAGCGCTCTGACACTTTTATTAGCTCCAGTCTGCCCCCCCACCCCCCCATCGATATTTCAAAACACAGATGCAAGTTGTTTGCGGCAGTTACGAGGCGACGCCGTATTTTTCCGGCCAGAGCTCGATGTCGTATATTCAGATGAACGCAGCCCCCGAACAAAATCTCCAAACATCCCAGTGTTTCCTGGGGGGCCGCAATTCTGCAAATATTTCAAGACATTTGCTCCCGGGTGTAACTTTGTCCAAGACGTCCGGATTAATGAGGGGGAAGTCTTCGGTCTTTCACTTCTTTTTTTTCTTCTTTTTTTTCTTTTTTTTGCCCCTCGTCAGCCCTCTGTGATGTCACAAGGGGTCTGGTTTCTTCACTTGGGAGGTCCGTCACAGCAGCAGCAGTCTGGGTAGTTGAGCTAAAACCCAGCGTTTTGGTTTTTTTTACGCTGCAAGCTGTCCACAGAGGGCTAAAGGTGCTAACAGAAACAAATGCCTGAATTGCCCTCCTATTAAAAAAAAACAAACAAACATAGGCAACAAAAGCATTTCTATGGCAGGAAGCTGTAAACAGAGGGCTAAAGATGCTGGTTTTCCATCTAGTCGAGATTTTTAGATTTAAGAAAGAATCACAAAATACTTCTGATGTCTGACCTTTTGACCTTTGACTCCCTTGCTTACCGTTGACGCTCCCAACCCATGTCGGCGCCTCCTGGTGTCGGCCACGTGCTTTCAGCCCGGGGTCAGGAGGAGGTCAGGGCGTTTGCTCCGCATTTTGTTTGTGAGGAATGTGAGGATTTCAACGCGGACGGGAAGGAAAAACGCTCTTTTGAAATGTTCTATTTTTCTGTTGGATCCGAGCCGCAGCGCCGCTGTCGTGTTGTTGTTGGGAGTCCGGAATGTGCCTTGACGAGAGTCTCCAGCGTGTTTTTCCGTGTGTGTGTGTGTGTGTGTGTGTGTGTGTGTGGAAGCCGAGCGGAGCGTCGAGCGTCGGGGACGGAACGTCTCCGCTGCCGGACGGACGGACGGACAGATGGATGCCCGCACTTCCGCTCACTAAATGCAGAGATTTTTTTTTTTTCTTTTTGTGATAGGAAAAAAAAATGAGAAAGAAAAAAAAAAAAGAACTGTTGTGTTTAGAGGCCCCTCTGTCGCCCCCTTGCTGTGCTTTCCGGGACGACGTTGCGAAAGTCCAAGAGTGACTTCTTCGACTCTTTGCTGGTTTTGTTGTTTTTCCCCGGTTCAGTGTTTCTTCCGTGTCCGTGAGCTTTTTTCCGACTCTTTGCTTTTTCTCCGTCCCGCCTCTGGTTTTCTTGTTCAAGGGCTTGTAGATAAAAACGTGTGTGTCGCCGTAAAGAGTCGCCGTGTTTTTTCACTTTTCTTTTGCTTTTTGGTTTTTTGATTCTTTTTTTCTTTTTTTTGTGCAACTTATCAAACAAATGATCGGTTGGGAAAGTCAACGGGGCCTCGCTCGGCAAAGCAGCACGTCCGGCAGCCAGCTGAGATGATCCTCCTGATTATTTTTATTTTATTTTTTCCGGAGCCGACAAAAAAAGAGAAGAAAAAAACGCTCCTGAGGGCGGGAATTCTAACTGGGAAATATGACCCAAACTAATAGCGAATAAATAGATCAATGATCGATGAAGCTCCGCTGGGTCTTACCTCGGATATGCAACAGGGGGCGCTGTGTAGCCCTCTCCTGGATCATCTCAGCGGCTGCCGTTAAATCCTGTAAAACCTCAAGAACTCAAAGACTGTCGCACTGGATTTTTAACGCTCTTTTCAAACAGTATAAATATATTCTAAAAAAAAAAGAAGATATATATACAGATAGATATACACACAAAACACACTCTTATATATAAATACTATATGCTCTGGTCTAACTGTATTTTTTAAATGCTGCATGTGCATGCAAAAGAAGAACCCTTATGAGATGTGTGACTTTATGTCAGTGTTTCCTGGTCGACGCTCTGCTTGCAGCGACGGGGTCGGGAGGGGCTTTTATTCTGAAGGGTCACGTGACTTCCTGCCAGCAGCGTTTTTTTTTTTTTTTTTTTGGCTGGCCGAGGTTTCCCTGGTGCGTTCAAGGCTCCCTTTAGCACAGTTTAGTACCGTTTTGCACTTCCTGGACCACGACAATATTGTTTAAATTTTGTGTTTCTAAGCTGCCTGTGACTTACCAGAGCTACCGCTAGCCGCCGCTGCATTTTTTATATAAAATTGTACGACTTTTCAGAGGTCTGACCACAACTCTGGTGCTTTTCAAGTAAAGACAACAGTTTGTCACACAAACGCCACAAAAAAAAAAATAGCACAACCCAGCTGTAAACGGCGATTTAAAACGTGCTGCCCTCGCTGGGGGCCTGGCGGCGCTAGCTAGCTTAGCTTTTGAAATGTGAGGGGTGTTTTGCGACGTTCTTTCAAGCTGCGCATCCGTCACCTCACACGACCAAAAACTTTTTTTTTTGTAGATTTTAAACTACTGGGTTTATTTATTTTTTTTTTTTTCGCACCAGTCATCTTAATCACAGATTAATTCCCCTTTTGAAAAATGACTTCTGGCTGCTCCCCGTCCCGTCAGCTGCAGCAGAGCCACGTTGCGTTTTATCTCCACTCGAAGCCTCTAAATGTAAAAAAAAAGAAAGCAAAGAAAAAAAGTTTTACTGAGTGTTTTCCAGGCTGTAAACAAACCCTCCCACCCCCCACCCTCCCCCCAGCTCATTGTCTGTTTGCAGAAACGTGCACACCGTGAACGGGGTTGGAAGTTATGACGCAGCCCCTCCCCGTCCCCCAGCCCCCCCCCTCCCTCTTTTAGCTTAAAACTCGCCGTTTGAGGAGAATTCCGGCGGCAGAGTGAAGCCTCGTTCAGTTTAACTGCAGCTTTTTTCCCTTGTTGAGGGTTTTAGAGGACGTGACGAGCAATAGTCAGACTTTTGGGGCAATATGTGTGGCCGTTGGTTAGCCCAAGCTAGCGCAAAGCTAGCAGACCTTTTGCGTGGCTCTGGGAAAAAAGAAAAAAAATGGAACTTTAAGCCTCGTCGGCTAACACGCTGTAGGAGAAGATGAGAGTGGTGTTGTAGTTAATACATTTCCTTCTAAATGTGTTTTCCAGGAATTACACCGGACCCTGTTAGTTTTCTGTTGGTTTATGGTGGGTCTGGTCTGGTCTGTTCTGGTCGGGTCAGATCTGGTCAGATGTGGTCTGATCTGGTCCGGTCTGGTCTGGTCCGGTCTGGTTTGGTCTGGTTTGGTCTAGTCAGATCTGGTCTGGTCTGGTTTGGTCTGGTCTGGTCTGGTTTGGTCTGGTCCGGTCTGGTTTGGTCTGGTCAGATCTGGTCTGGTCTGGTCTGGTCAGATCTGGTCAGATGTGGTCTGGTCTGGTCTGGTCTGGTCTGGTCAGGTCAGATCTGGTCAGATCTGGTCAGATGTGGTCTGGTCTGGTCTGGTCTGGTCTGGTTTGGTCTGGTCTGGTCAGATCTGGTCTGGTCTGGTCTGGTTTGGTCTGGTCAGATGTGGTCTGGTCTGGTCTGGTCTGGTCAGATGTGGTCTGGTCTGGTCTGGTCTGGTCTGGTCTGGTCTGGTCTGGTCAGATGTGGTCAGATGTGGTCTGGTCTGGTTTGGTCTGGTCTGGTCTGGTCCGGTCTGGTCACTCGGTTGCAAGCAAAGCATCCAAAAGGGTGTGATTCCGTCAGCATTCTCACAGATCCCAGGTCTGAATCCAGCGTCTTGAGCTCCTGGCTGGATCCTTCATATCCAGCTGGAGTTCCACCAGGCCAATCAGCATCCTTTAAGGAGAAAGGGGTGGAGCTCACAGCTCTCCGCATCCCCTAAAGTCCGACATTCCCGCGCTGACTGGAGCGGACGGACTGACAGATGTTGAGGCCTTTAAATGAGCCGATTGGGAGCGGCCCTCTCCTGCCCCCCCCCCCACCAGCAGCAGCGTTCAGGGTTGTTGAATTAATCATTTCTTTGAAGCATCTGATGTGCTAATGAATCATTTTATCTGATCTCCAGTGCAGATACGGTCACACACACACACACACACACACACACACACACACACACACACAGGGCTTCTGGGTTGATATACATACGTATATACATATTCCCTTCCTCCACCTAATTGCAGGAAACATTAAATGTCCTCAGCCTCTCATGGTGAAATTAGAATCATTTTTGCCTCCTCCAATCAGGACGGCTGAGGCCGGTCGTCGATCCTTCAGTGGCAGAAAAATTTTAATTTGTTTGTTTTTTTTATGTTGTCGAACGCAGCTTCTGTCGCTTGTGTTTCATCTTTTAGCAAAACCCACTTGTTTTTCGAATTGCATTCACGCAGATACGACACAACCCGGAGGCTGACACGTGCGCGTAACACACACACACACACACACACACACACACACACACACACACTTACTTGCTCGGGGTGGGAAAAGGTGCGGAAGCCAACAGTGTCACATTGTGTCTCTGCCACCGTGCGGCTTCCTGCTGCTGCTAACATATGTTAGCAGCAGGCTTCAGGTCTCATCTGATGATGATGATGATGATGATGATGATGATGATGATGATGATGGCGATGATGATGATGATGGAAGGTTTCCTGCTCCTGAAGCAGTTTAGATGCTTGCAATTTGTGTGTGTGTGAGATGAAGTGTGTGTTTCACGTGACAGCCTGAGGTCTTAAACCCCATCTGTTAGCGTGTAGCGTCGTTAGCTTGTGCGAGCACCGGCGACTTGGTTGAGTTCTCTCTTTCCCCCACTGATCTCTTCCTCCCACACACACACACACACACACACACACACACACACACCGACGTCAACATTATAGCACCGCTCTCATATTTTTTTTTATGGGGCTAAGGAGGTTAGCAGAAAGCTAGCGGCGGCCTTGGACTCCTCCCACTCCTGTAAACGGCCAACTGTGTAACATTTGCGTCCAGTTAAAATTTTCAATTTTCAATTTGAAAATGAGACGTGCGCGGCAACGGAGACGGCTTGTTTTCCTTGTGCTAAACGGAGCTAAGCTAACCAAATGCTAAAGAGATGGGACACGGCAGCATTTTACTGTTGGGGGGGGGAAGCCGTGACGGACGGCGGAAGTTTATATTGCGTGCATTTTGTCAGAGGTCCCGCCCCCCAGAAGGAAAGAAAAACTCCTCGCCACAACAAGCCATGTTGGAAATGAATGTTCACTTTGTTTCTTTGTGCAGCAAAAGTTTCATCGTAATTTCGCGCACGCACACACACACACACACACACACGCAGTCCGTACTGAGCGTCCTTTATTGTTACCACAAACACACAAAGCACTTGCAATATGTATATCACAGAGTATACTCTTTTACACCAATGATGTTTTCTTATATTATTCTTTTTATTTTCACTCGTCGATCAAACGGATTCTATGAATATGAGGATTGTTTTTTCTCAAAGAAGAATCTATAAACGCTGACTGTTAACTTCTGTACCTTTCTGTTTATTTTTTTTAAACTTCAATATGTGTCTGTAAAAAAAAACAAAAACAAAAATGATATAAAAAAAAAAAACTGCCTCTGTTCTTGTTGTAAATGGTGTTTACTGATGAGTTCTGGTGCTGTTGTTGACTCTGTGTGCAGTTTAGACCAAACCGTCCTCCAGGGGGCGAACCTGGGCGACTCTGGTCACGACTCAATAAAGATTTCTTGGGCAGCTGTTTGTTAGCCACTGTCGCTGTGTCTTCTCTGCTCGTAAAAACAAAACAAAAACAAAAAAATATTTAGCCCTGTGTTTACAGCCAACTGAAACCAGTGGTATGAGTGCGCTGGTGGTCTAGAGGTAGAGTAGTCTGCCTTGAGACTGGGAGGTTGAGGGTTCCATCTCCAGTTGGGTCAAACCGATGACTAAAACACAGCATTTTTTGGGGGGGTTGGACTTCGGGAGGTTGGATCACTGATTGCCACGTGTCACGACCTCAGGGTCAAATTTGACATCCTTTGGGATGTGACAATCAGTGGGACTTTAACTTTGTGACATCACAGTGGGCTTATTGCCAGACTTTTTTTTTTTTTTTTTTTGCAAAAATAAGTGCAAAAAGCAAAAGTAATTGATTATTTTGTTTTTTTTTGTTGTCAGGAAACAGATGAAATATGTTTAAATATTATTTGGAAATGTATACATTACTACCAGTGTTGGGAGTAACGCATTCCAATAGTAACGAAATTACAGTAATGTTAGTCTTTGCGATAACGCCTTACTGATACATTTTCGGTAATATTATACCCGCTACAATCTAAGTTATGCGCCTTACAGCGCATTTAGCATAATTAGCTACATAAGTAGACTTCACTCCTCTGCTCTGCTAACAATATTTTTTCCCTCCCACCAACACCGCCACTCGCGAGCGGACGGCAGACGTCCCGACAACACGTGGTAAAGTACCGCCAGTAAGAGCTACTTCCGGTGCCGACATCCACTGCGGAAGCCGAGAGTCGAGATGACAACCGAGTTCACGTTCTCGCCATGGACATTATTCGCCCATTATTTTCAGTTCCTCGGAGAGAAGGAAAAGAACATCACAGTAAAATGAAATCGACATCGAAAAATAGCACGAGTAACCTAAAGAAACACCTGGACCGTTGCTAAGCTAACACCAAGCTAAGAGAGAGAGAGAGAGATGCACCTGTGGAGAGGAGAAAGAAAACAGAGGACGACCATACGTCACCGGGGCACGTGCCACAGTAAGAATTTCACCCAAAAAAAAAAAAAAAAAAAAAATCACTTCAGAGTTTTAAGTCTACATAGCATAGACCACAGAATGCGCACACACTACTAAATACGGTAATTCATTGCTGCTGCAGTCACTCCACATAAACAATGCGCACATGGCTACTTAATATGGTAATTTATTCACGTGTAGCGACTTCGGCAGATTGATACTTCTGCAAGAACTCCAAGTCGCGAGGGAGGGAGAGAGAGAGAGAGAGAGAGAGAGAGAGAGAGAGAGGCAGGCGATGTGAAGCAGCCGCGTGAGGTAGGTGACGTTTGCCGACAACAACTTGTTGTTTTAAATCCATTTTACTTTTGTAAATGTTCAATTTGCAGATGTTTACTGCAATGAATATTTCAAAAAGATTCATTGCTCTTCCTCGTTGAGAAGTCTGGAGTGAAGTGCACACGCAGGCCAAATGCATGACCGTTGTTCATTTCATCAAAGATGGAGACCACAACAACATGGTCTGATGTGATGGAACAGCTTAAAGAACCCATGCAGTATCATTTGCAGTCTTGTTGGAAGGTGGTTTAGCGAGAGTTTCAGATGTAAGTTGATTAAATTTGACCAGCCTCACTGCTGCGGCTCATAATGTTTATGCTGTGTTCACTGGCAGTTGTGGGCTGTGTTGTTTTGTGTTGGACTAAAAGGGCGGAGCTATGTTACTTAATTATTAAAAATGAATAGAAGAATAAAACAATGGATGACGTTATAGTGGCTTCTAGCTCTGCTGTGGTCCATATGAACAGGCCTAGGCCTCAACATTAGCAGCATCTCCATCAGAACTTCCACGTTGTCATCCTTTGCTTGTATGCTCCGACTGTCACTGTGACTTATTGCGCTGCTCCACGAGCCTTCATTGTGCCTGTATTGGGTTGTTGCCTTCACACAGTCGTTATGTGGCGTTGCCTTCCATTGAGCGCCGCAGTTCTTTACATTTTAGCCGAAGTGTCGAGTCACATATTATTCACGCAGCTATTGTGTTGAAAGTAACTGCAGTGTAATCCAAAAGTAGTGTAACTCGTTACAACTTGGCAACAGTAATATTGTAATGTAACTAGTTACTTTGTGGATGTAACTTGCCCAACACTAATTACTACTAATTAATCACTGTATTGTGTATTTCCTAACTTACCAACACTATTCTATAATCTATTCATAGATTTTTAAAAAGGTTAAAAATCACTGTTGTTTCCAAAAGTTAACCCAAAAAAATACTGAAACAACGCCAATGACGTCAACACTCTTAAATACGCAAACGATATAAACGGTATTTCAATTTCAACGCCTCGTGTTTTATTATTGAAAGCGCCAGGATTCCGTGCCTCTGTCCGTGGGCGCCCTCCTGTGTTTAAATGCGGTACTGCAGCCGGAAGAGGGTCACTCTGCTGCCGCACAGCCAGTTAATCATTAGTGTTTGGTTTTATTCTCTTTGGACTTTTTTTTTTATTTATTTATTTATTATTCCATTCCATCATTATATGTAAACATAAACAAGCACGCGCAGTTGCTCCCTGCTGTCTCAACTCCCGCTGCAGTCCCAGAAACACACAATCAGCTCACTTCACTGCCATTTATTATTATTATTTAATCCAGAACATCTCCACACTCCAGTTAAAAATAAACAAACCGTGCGTGCGTGCGTGCGTGCGTGCGCGCGTGTGTAATAAGACACAGGCTGTAATGAATCACCAGAAAACAGGTCGAGGCTGCCTGTGGTGTTATGCGAGGACAGAGGAGTCACAGTGGCGCTGAGCCGCCAACAGGTCGAAGCTGGTACTGCAGGGCGACCATTTGAAGAAAAAACAGACAATCGGCCCTGTGTGATGTCACAAAGGGAAGTGCTACCCCTCCCAGGTCAGTGAGCCCACACACCCAGGCAGACAGACAGGTGTTGGCCCCGCCCTTAAATGAGAGGCAGCTATTGGTCCAACGAAGCTTCCATTTTTTTAGCAGGAAGCTAAAACCCGGCATTTTAGCAGGAGACTGTAAACAGAGAGCTAAATATGCAGCTTTCACATCTTCATTATTATTATTATACTAAAAAAAACCTCTTAATGTCATGATAATAGCTGTAATATGGGGCTTTTAAATGAGATGCGTGGCAGCAAAACAAGACACGATGAGTTTGTTGACATTCCAGCGGCGTCAAGATGCTTTATAGAGCCGCAGTCATGTGGAAGATTTCATACCAAAGCAAAGAAAAAACAAAGTGAGCAAAGCAAAGAGCCAGAAAGCAGAAGAACTCAAGCAGAGGAGTCAAGGAAAAAAACTGCAGTTGAAATGAACTCCTGTGTGCAGAAGCATTAAAGCGTCGAACAAACTGATGCCTCCGCCTTTAATACGTGACAAATAATATACACTTATGAACACAATGACTGTTAGTCTTCTGGAGGACAACGTAAACCAGCAGGGAGCGACGATTTGGCCTGTGAGCAAAGCAGGATGGACGGACAGACAGGGGGAGGGGAGGGGAGGGGCGGAGCTCAGTCC
The DNA here is from genome assembly GCA_009823395.1 of Thamnaconus septentrionalis. Lineage (NCBI taxonomy): Eukaryota > Metazoa > Chordata > Actinopteri > Tetraodontiformes > Monacanthidae > Thamnaconus > Thamnaconus septentrionalis. Next base: position 33,346,377 of record CM020502.1, on the reverse strand, counting down.
AGGGCTCCCAGTGTCCACGTCGCCTCACAAGAGAGCGCACGTGTCACGCCAAGGACAAACATAAAGGAGGAGGAGGAGGGAGGGGGGGGGGGCAGGGGGGGGGGGGGGTGAGGGTAATTAGGGAGGAGGCGGTGGCAGGAAGTCACAGGGCTCCAATAGAGGCGAGACGAGCACACAAGAGTTTAGGAGGTGGGAGGCGCCGATGGGGGTCGGGGGGGGGGGGGGGGTCAGTTCATCAGCATCTCCTGGGAGGCGGGGGCTTCAGGCTGGCTGAGCAGAGCCTCGCTGGCGGACCATCGGCGTCCACCGCATCACCGTCCTGGTCCACAGGGGCGGCGCCGGAGCTTCCTGAAGGACTCATCTTGGTCTGGAGGTGGGAGGGGTGGGGGGGTGGGGTGGAGAGGGGGCAAGGGGGGGGGGGCAAAGCGAGAGGTGAGGGCAGAAGTTCTAAAAAGTCACTCTGGTGTAACATTAAACACATCAAAAAGTTTGTGGGTTGGTTTGTGGACCTCAGACTTGCAGTGGGTGGAAGTGTGTGAAACTCTACAACTGTCACCTGGATCACAAACAGCAGAGCATTCTGGGATTTGGAGTGTTAGCGGTCCATGTGCCGTATGATACCAGCGGGCCAGCAGCCCCAGGAGCGATTTTGTATCGGCCTCGCAGGCCAAATGTAATGACACTGCGGGCCAAATTTGGCCCGCGGGCCAGAGTTTGACACCCATGACTTCACCGTTTACCTTCAGCGTCCCCATTTTCTCCTCCAGTGTCTTGAACGTCTGAGCGTTCCTGCAACAAAAAGCCAGAAGAAGAAGCAAAGTCAGAGCCTGGGCGCGTCTGGTGGCGGCGGTGCGGTGGGCGGAGCCCGACCCTCCCCCTGCCCCTCCCCCTGGGGTCCCTCACTAGCTAGAGGTCACGACAGGACAAAGCAGGAGGAGGTTTTATGGAGCTTTGAGCTCCTTTTATCCTGCTCCTGTCAGAAGCCACAGACTCGGGTGGAGGTGGTGAAAAAAACTGCACGTTCTGAAATTCCATCTTGTTGATAGAAGTGAGGAATTTCCAGATAACTTCAGAATCCTCACGCTGAGGAAATACATCTTCAGCTTCTCAAACTCCACGCTGGCTTTGTTTCATCATCAAGGCCTGCAAGTGGAAGCAGCGGCGTCCGTCTTCAGATCAGAGACAACGCAATCTTCTGCGCACAAACTCGCTTACGCGCAGATTGAATTAGCGGCTCCGACCCCGAGCTGTCATTCAAAATGATACAAAATTCACTTCAGCGGCAATAATCCGTCCTGTCAGTCAACTACTGGCTCCTCCGCATGGCTTCTGAAAGATGTGGGAGGGGCCAACAAAGTTTCTCAGGACGCTAAAACTCGGCTAGGTTAGCGGTGGGCTAGTTTCGCCGGCCTTACCTTATGACAGGCATGCTAGCCGAGTGCTGCAGCGAGCGCACGCTGTCCGACAGCATTGTGGAGAAGAGAAAGGGGGGGGGGGTTAGTGGTTAGCATTAGCATTAGCGACAGCACAGACCACAGGCCACAGGGGAACAGAGAGACAGACGGACGGCCGCAACAAACACCATGTTAATCTACAGGGGATGCTCTGTGTGTGTGTGTGTGTGTGTGTGTGTGTGTGTGTGTGTGTGTGCTTGTGAATATGTAAATCCTGCCTCATCCAATTAAAATTAATTGTGTATTAACAGTGTGTGTGTGTGTGTGTGTGCATGCTAATCCTGTCAGTGAAGGGGTATCTTGTCGCACACACACACACACACACACACACACACACAACACACACACAGGAGACCCTTTGACCCCTGCTTTTCTTGGCCCCCTCCCAGCCGGTGTTTCTCAGCACGTCGCTGCTTTGAGGAGCCTGGTAATCCTGTTTGCTGCCCACTAATCCACAGAGAATAAGGATGATAGAGGTGGGGAGGAGGGGGGGGGGCAGATTAAGATGGAGAGTTGGGGTGAGGGGAGGTCATGGGGGGGGGGGGTCCATTGCAAAAGGAGCAATCACCTGCTGCTGTTCTGCTTTAAGTAAAGTCACTGTTATTTTTAATGGTGAACAGATTTTTTTTTTTTTTAATCGTACACCAAATGCACGACACAATGTTAATGTCTCAAACTGTGTTGCCACAGCTAGCCAGCATGCTAATGCCATTGTGGTATTTTAAAATGTTGCAAAAAAAGTCGACTTTTCCCACAACTCTGGCCTGTTAAAAGTCGCTTGTGTCAGAAGTGCAGCGTAGTCGTCAACTAAGAAGACAAACATGATGATGATGATGATGATGATGATGATGATTTACGTCTATTCTCATGTCATGTTTGTGCAAAAAAAAAGAAACACCCAGAAAATGAAAGTGTCCGCCGGGCGGGCCAGTGCTGCTCTACACTGTGTTGACTTGGCCTCTTCACTGGCAGCAGGAAGC
>CM020502.1:33306443-33338943 GCA_009823395.1 Thamnaconus septentrionalis | reverse complement strand
GTCATATACAGAGCATGTACCGCTACAATACTCCAAATCCCAGAATGCTCTGCTGGTGTACTGGCAGACTATTTACTTTAACAGGCTACAAGTAATCGTTATGTATACGTTCGATGAAAGATATTATTGGTTGATTGGTTTATTGTTGTCATTTTATTTTTTAATATATTATTAGCCCGTGGAAAAAGATTACTGTTGAAATCAAATCAGAAGGCTGCAAATAAAAAGGTTGCATACAATTTTATTTACATTTTACTTGAAATTCAATTTTGCATGTGTGCAATTTTAGTATAATATTTAGTTATTTTTATTGTCTAGTGTTCTATATTCAGGTTGAAGCAAAACTTGTTAGGCTCCATATGAAAATGTTCACTGTTGTACAGGGGAAGAATTTTTTTCAATAAATATCAATGTTGGCCCGGGACTTTGTCCAAGTTTTACATTCCGGCCCCACTGTGTGTTTGAGTTTGACAGCGCTGGTGTGGATGGAGGTGAACCAGTGAACTCACGCAGTCGATTGGAGGCCATTTAATCTTTCAAAACTTGAGTGAACCAAACTCGCCCTGGACAAAGTCAACTGTGTGATTAAATTGGTTCCACAACTTCAATGACCCCACCTCCCACCGACCCCCCCCAGCTTCCAGCTCTTTAAAAAAAATAAAAAATAAAATAACCCATGCCACTGATCCGTCAACGCTGCATGCGTGCGGGAACAATGAGGCATTTTCCAGGGTCCTCATGAAGCACGACATGAGATCAATTAGCTCGCTATTGATGGCGTACGCCGTCACATGCTGAGCCTGAAACAAGAGTCATGGGATGCGAGTGAGGAAGCGGACGCGGCGCCCAGAAAAGTTCCCAGGAAACATTTGCAAAACGAGGGGAGACACGAGGAAGACGTTGGCGGGACGGGCGGCCTGACGAATCCACAAAGACTCTGACTGCAGCTCTCAAACCGTACCACTTATTGCCTGGAAAGCACATCGTCCACAGCCACTTCCAGGCATTCTTGCCACCGTGCTGTGAAATTGTCGATTTAAGGAAAAACCATTCAAATTCCTTTTTACGAAAAAGCTGAGTCGCTGGTCGAGCTCGTCTGCGTTGGTCTGAGCGATCTAGGCTAAAGAAACCATTCATTTTCAAGAGCAACTTTCTAAGAAAACAAAAACATCTGTGTTTCCTTTGATAATACGTGGGAAAGAACACAGCCACTAAACAAATCAGAGTTTCATTGAACCTGCACAGAAATGTGCCGTTTCTCCAGTTAGCCTGCCGCAGAAAACAAACAAATGAATAAATTCCAAACTCAAGTCCGCCTCGTGGTTTGTTTGCAATGTTTTCTGCACAGGACCTCCTCTGACCCCTCAAACAGCTGGCAGCTGGAATCTAATAAGTACAAAAATGTTGGCTGCTGCTCATGATCAATGTCATCAGTCGACCGGACTGAAAAACAAGACTTGCGCTGCTGCTGCTGCTGCTGAGAGCGACTTGTTTCCGAGCGTCTGATCTGAGTTTGAAGGCCGCGAGCCCCTGCGAAGGTGGACGTGAAACCCAGAGGTGCAACACATCATGAGGTGTTGGTAGCAGTGAGTTCTAAATATATGACAGTCAAACCACAGGGCAGCTCACAACAGGGCAGCATCACTTCTCCTAAATGTCACGTCTGAGAAACATTTTTGAAGAGCCTCTTTGAAAAGAACAAACCTGAAATGTGATATCATTTAAAATCAATCAGATCAATCAAATTAATATCATTATTATTATTATTTTACCACTCAAGGCCTCTTGTGAATTGACTGGCAGTTTATCGTAGTCGTTGACCCTAAATGAACTGCGTTGATTCACCACGGTGCTCTTAGAAATTTTCAAGGTACTCGTAAATTAAGGAAGGAGGGAAAAAAAAAAATCTTCAAAAACCAAAATATTGTATTAAATGTTTTTTTGGTGTCATCCAATTTGTTCTCACAACAGTCTTTGTGTTCACCAGTGCCAACAGCTACGACAACAGCAGGACCACGCCTCCTTAAACCTGCTAGGCTAGCTCCTCGACAAACTGTTATCTGTAAATTTCCACCTGATTCAACGGCGCAATAAAACCAGCCAGTGCAATGCAAAGTTCTGCTAAAATCAACTGTTTACTGTGAGATTAGAAAAAAAGAGAAGCTATTAAGTTCCTGTGGTGAGAATGTTAGAGGAACGACTGCGTGTCCACTGCAATCGTGGACATTGACGGGCGTCCACGTCAATGCCTGCAGGAAAGTTTGGCTTTCATCTCGTGATGAAGCCTGCAAAACATGCAACGAAAAACCAAACAGTTTGCAGTGATGCACAGCATAGCAAGTCTTTGATGCAAAAATAATTAAAAAAATTTAAAAAACTAAATTGGTACAGCAGGACATTACAAAGTTCTCCAACAGTTCTAACGTTCACATTTTACCGTGACAAAGTGGCCCAGGGTCCTGGATACGACAGGAAATGACAAGATTCTGCAGGAGAGTTGGAGACTATTTGCTGAAGGGAAACCAGGTCAGGACTGCCTCTGGTTCACCTGGCCGTCAATGCCTCCAGGTGTAGGAATGTCTGAACAAATAATGCACTTAACCCCCCAACAACTATTTCATTGTTTTAACCCCATGCTTAACTAGAGGCAGAAGATGACGACGAGACAGTGGCGTGGCGGGAAGGAGGCAGCTGAAGAGGAGTTAATGTCCAGGATGGAGGAAGCCGGATTGGCAGGTTGGATGCCCTCACGTCACACGGCTCTGTTCACATTAGAAACACGCCAAGAATGTAGTGGGTCTGTTTGACTTCAGAGAATAACTTCGGGATTAAGCGGGATTAAACAAACGGTGTTCTTGTGTTCGTGTTGAATACACAGAGACACGTCGGCCAGGAGAGCCCGGGTGGAAACTTTACGCCGACGTGTGATAATAAGCCGTCAGACAGGTGCTACTAGTACAACTTCTCTTCCAGGTGACACAACCGCCTGTCCAAAGTACCGACAACACTCGACTATTTATCAAATACTGATTCCTTTGTCATGGGAGACTTTATTTTGACGATTAATCCACGCGTCATGATTCGCCATCCCAATTATTTACAATTATTTACGTCCATAAATTCACCGTACAGGATGATCTCCCCTGTCTTTCATGTTTATGTTGGTAAACGCGCGCACTTGTCAAACGCATACGCGTCCAAATATTGAATTGTAACCGGCAGGAAAAATCAAAGACGAGGGCTTCAAAGTGCACCATATGGTTCCGACGTTCGAGTCCAACTTTACGTCGCGGCGCAGAAAGTTAGCTCGTCTTGCTAACCTTTGCCATGCAAAGAACCAGGTGGAGGTGGAGGTGGAGGTGGAGGTGGAGGGGACGGGGGTACGACAACTCTTTACCGGGCCTTACAAACAACAAGTCCGCCACTTACTCATCTGCGAGTCCTCCGTGTTGCTCTGCCGGGTTTGGGGTTGTTTTCTCTCTCTCTCTCTCCTGGTGCTCGTCGCTTTTCCGCGGCTGGCAGGTTGACTCTGCTTCTCTCTCTCTCTCTCTCTCTCTCTCTCTCTCTCTCTCGGCCGCTAGCGGCAGCAGCAGCGGCAGCAGCAGCAGCAGCAGCGGCAGCAGCAGCAGCGGCAGCAGCAGCGGCAGCAGCAGCAGCGGCAGCAGCAGCAGCAGCAGCAGCAGCGGCGGCAGCGGCGGCTCTTCCTGGCTGCTCTCTCCCTCCCTCCCCGCGCTGGCGCTCCCCCTCCTTCACGTTGGCCCGGGCCAGCGCGACGTGCGGGGTGGGTGGGTACTTCCGGGTTGACGTCACCGCGCAGCAGTGTAAACACGGGCGAGCACGTGGATGCAGTTTTTCCGCCGTCAACAGCGCACAGCTGCTTGTCAGTCAGCCAGCCAGCCAGCCAGCCAGCCAGCCAGCCAGCCAGCCAGCCAGCCAGCTCAGTCCCTCTTTAAAAACAACCCTGTCAAGTTGTGGAGCTGTCAAGTCGAGGAAAAGCCAACAGTCGAAGCTGGACGAACACTGGCACTGAGGAATTTGGGTGGAGAGGAAATGATGTAAATACGAATGCGAAGAGGAATAATGTTTATTATCTCACAATGCGGAAATGGCAGTGCTCCAGAAGCATATAGCTTTCACACAGAAGCACACAGACAAAATGACAAAGAGTATAAAGTCTGTGTGTGTGTATACCAGGATTGCAAATTATGAATTAATAGTTAGTTAATTGACCTTATTGATCGATCAACGAATCATTGATAAGCGGCGATTTTTCCCGAGAACCTAAATTTCACAATGGAAAATGTGTAAGGAAGACATTATTTAACCCTTCAATAATGTTGAGGGTCCAATCTGAGCAATATTTACATTAGAGAACAGAAAAAACACGCTCAGCATTGATCCTCTGACTGTAAGTTGACTTCTAATGGGCTACATTTCATTTTTTTTTTGAACAAGTTGTTTAAAAAGTAACTTGTTCTAGGTATACAGGTGTACACAACGCCATTTAACAATAAAAACCTTGTGTAAAAAAAAAAAGTCAATTAATTGAGACTAATTTAATTTAATCAATTAAATTCTTAATGGATAATTCATCAGTAATGGATTATAACTGTTAACATCCATAGTGTATACACTATGGAAAATTTCAATACCATAAAATACAAATATTTACAATATGTGCTGTGTATGAGTGACGAGTGTATGAGGAAGTGGTTTAATTATTGGGATGCTATGCGAAATAAAAATGATTCAAGGCGAACTAACTGGAATTTGTCAAAAATAAATTAAATAATAATAAATAAAATAAAAATTGAACTTGTCCAAATAAATCTGTTGTGTTGTCTTATTTCCACATCGTAATCAATCAAGCTGTCTTTCTTCAAACGTTGTATTGTTGCACATGAAAGCAGTTTCAGGGCGTTTTCTAAAAGTGTGAGGCTTTGCTCTTGAACTCTGTGTCTGATCAGCTTTTTTTTTTTTTCGAGGGGGCGGAGAGGGGGGGTTACATAGCAGGACAGGAACTCGATCAAAGCCTCGCTCATTCATTTGGCTTCCATTCACTCCGAAGGCTGTTTTAATGCGAGAACTGCGCGACGGCGGTGACGCCAACTTCACAGTCGGCGCTCTTGTGAACTTGGAAGTGCCGATGACATTTAGTAGATAGTTATAAGAGGCACGCCTTATTACCGCGGGAATGAATTCATCGCTGTGGAAAGACATGGCCTCCGTCTTTCTGTAACCCAAACCTGGGTTAGATCCCAACCCTTGTTCACACACCGTGCGCAAAGCCCTTAATTAGCCTGAACTGAAACCATACACCCAAAGTATGTCAAATATTACACACACAGAGACGCTGACAGAAACACACACACACAGTGACATGCACGTTCCAATGATAGATGAGAAGAGTGCCACCTGCTGGATTTAGCTGCAATGACAGAGAAATTAAACCGACACAAGACACATGTTGATATTTGATCATTTCTAGACGACATCTCAAGTATAGAAGTGTTATAATAATGATGATATTAGTATTTAGATTTCAACACTTCAATACATTTCAAAAATACTGATGGTGGTTAGTGAATTTATTATGATGAATAAATGAGCAGGAACACCGCGAAAATGTATAATCCAAAGTTTGGGTAATATATATATGGGTGCGGAGCAATTTAAATGAAAACACAACAATTAATTTGCATACATGTATTGTAAGCGAAGTATACTTTTAATACTTTTATTAAAAATATATTCACGTTAAAAAAAAAAAAGAAAAAAGAAAAAAGAAATACATTATTTTGAAAACCACTCCGAGTGCTCAGTTCGCCATGGCATTAAAAAAAAGAGAGCGGACAAGATTATGGATTCCCCCTACAGAATAGTCGAGAATATCCTCCCCCCTCCCCGCCCCCATTCCCCCCAGCTCGGCGGAGGGCTCGAGCGGGGCGCGTGAGGCGACGCTGTGTGGCCGCACCAGATTAGCGCCACCGTCATGAGAAAGGAGGCGCGCGGGGTGCGGAAAATTTGCGACAACCCTTTTTTTAAAAATATATATATATATATAAACCGCGCAACAAAGAGAAGAGAGAGCACTCGGCTCGAGTCAACAGCACCCCCATCTTCCTTTAAAAGTGCCCTCCCTCCAGCCAGCCGCCCCCCCCGCCCCCTTCTCGCTCTTCGGTCGAGGTGCATTGTGGGGAGGAAAGTCGTTGCCATTCGACCTCTGCGGGGCCTGCGCGGACGCAGCGAGAACCCTGAAATTCATTATGCGTTTAAAACCTTTATTTATTTCCGCATAACCTACATACTCTCGGCGGGAGGGCCGACGCGGAGACCAAAAGGAAAACAAACAAAAAAAAAAAAAACCCGACAGCGGTCCATCTCTTTCGGAACGACAACACTTTGTACATTCTCCTTTTTCTGCCGGAGAGGGGGATCCTGTCGAGAAAAGTGAAGATTCTGAACATATATTAAGGAAAATGTCCGGCGAGAGAAACCGCAGGTCGCTGGCTTTCCGAGGGGGTGGATTAGCTGGGCTGGCCGCTGCCAGCGGTATCGCTGCCGGGGGGAACTGTAACAGCTGTGAGGCCCCGACTTGTCAGGACCGACAACTGAACGGGAACGGGCCGGATCGAGAGGAGGACGGGGATCTCGGGGCGAACGGAACGTCGCACTCGAGAGCGGAGGGCGCTGGGTCCGTCAGCGACAGCACCGAGCCCGAGGCGGAGGAGGAAGAGGACCCGGAAGGAGGCAGCTCGGGGGCCGGGGAAAGCGACGACCGCGTCGGCTCCGTGGAGACGGAGGACGGCTGCGGGGAGGGGAACGGCTTGACAGCGAGCAACGGTGCGGGCAACGTCGACGGCCGGCGGCCCGGGAGCGCCGGGAGCGCCGCCGAGATGGGATCCAGGAAATCGGGGGTCGAGATGAGACCGCAGACGCTGCTCCAGAAACACTCGGTGTTCCTCGCGAGGTGGTTACAAGAATTTCCGTGGCTGAAATTTTGCCAGGAGACGGGACTCATGTCCTGCTCGTGGTGTTACAACATTGCCACTAAAAACAGCGACGAGCTGGCGAAAGGCAGCCGCAACTACAAGCGGCCCCTTCTGCTGAGACATCACCTGTCTTCGGAGCACGGCAGAAATGACCCCACCAAACAGGTAAGGCTAGCCTCGAGTCTGTGGCCATTTCCCTGAGTTAACTGGACGGCCGGGCGCGAATCTGTCACTTGTGCGTCGCCCCTCGTGCCATTGTCCACTTTTGTCCGCCGTCGTTCAGGGGTTTTTGTGTGTATTTTCAACATAAACCCAGGCGAGAACAGGCCGGTACCTAAGCTTTCACAATCCCTTCTCTCCCCCTGGCTTATTAGCTAGCATCAGCCCGCTACCTCGAGCTAACGCCTAGCTTAGCCACCTTAGCCGCCTCTTGGCTCTCAGTGTGTGTGTGTGTGTAGTCGGATAGTTAAATGTCCCTCAAACGTCAGTGGGGAAACCCCCACCCCGAGCGAGAATGGCGTCAACTAACCTGGTTCGAACACAAAAACAAAACCCAAACACTTCCTTTATTTTTATTTATTTTTTTTTACAGAACACGTATTTGCCTGAGCTAACGTCTGAAACATAATTGAACGTCTCATCCGAGGGTCAGCGTACGTGTTTGAACCTGCTCTCTCCCGTATGACACCTGCCAGCCACTTTCACTCTTCGTTCAGTGTGTATTTATTTGACGGGACGAGCGATGGACACGTTTCATACGCGCACGTACGAACGTCAACGTTCGTAGACTTTCTGGAAAAGTTGTTGACGTGCGCCGGAGAGTGGCACCGCGGAGCACTTCCTTGTTGCGGATGTGACTCTGCGTACAGTGTTGCCCTTTTGATGCATCAGCAGCTGCCTCACCTGCTAACCTTCCAGAGGTCACACAAAGGCAGGAGCTCGACCCGGGCAGCCTTTGGGGAACCGCACCCCTAGCCAACGCCCCGCCTCTTGGCCTCTCTCTCTCTCTCTCTCTCTCTCTCTCTCTCTCGCAGCTCTGCTGGCTCGCAGTCCCCGGTGACCTCTGGCGCATTTCTTCCTCCTCCACCTCCTCCACCTCCTCCTTCCCCCTTTGGGAAGCTAAATTAGAGGCATTGTGCTAGAATGACCCCCCCAAAAAAAATCCATACATGGTGTCACTTGCAGGGCCGCACAAAAGGAGGCGAGTAAATCATTTCGCCCAGAGCCTCGCAGCCTCCCCTGGCCTATATACAGCTGTGTGAACAGGAGCGGAGTGACATAGATGTCAGCAAATAGAGCGGCGTGGCGCATAACCTGACCCTGTCATGCACATTTGTGAATTGCTCGGCTATAGTGCGACACCTTACATTGGAGGGGAGGGGGAAACCCCCGAGCATCTGGGGGAACCGCCCCTTTTCTTAGTAACTGACGTCTCCACATTCTTTGTGACCTACGGGTGACCAGGTGTCTTTTAAATAATATTAATACATTTTATTTGCACGGCACTTTTCAAGGAACTCAAAAGACGCGTTACATAATAATAATTTTAAAAAAAAACAATTACATTGAGATACTCGTACAGGACAAATGACATGAAACCCGGACATAACATGACACAGGACATTAGTCACACATTAAAAGCAGTTCTTTGAAGATGGGTTTTGGAAAATTATTTTGTCTCTGAGCATCCACATTTGTGTTGCATCAGAACACCAATTTATTGACGCGCATAATATCTTTTATTGGTTCATTATTTTTTTATAGGAGCACAGCCGTAAATGTGACAGCAGCACTCTTTCATCACGGCTGTTAACGGTGTATGACCTCGAGCAGTCTTGTGGGAAAGAGCCTTTCAGTGATCAATGAATGCCATATCAAAAAACAGAAACTGGAACACAGCCGCCACCACCATCCCTCCATCCATCCCTCCATCCCTCCATCCATCCATCCATCCCTCTGGCCTGACAATGGCCGGTGTCGTCAGGGGCATAAGGGCAGCCTGCTATTTTACTCTAATTTGCCGGTGAAGAGGATTGCACGACTACATTTAGTTCCCTTCCTTGCACACGCAATCACTAATCAGAATGACTTAAAGTGATCCACCAACTTGTGTGCATCGCTCATTGTAAGGAGAGCGGTAAAAGTAGATTAGGGGCTTGGTGCGGCTTTTCCCTAGCAACAAGGACCCCAGACACTGCACATACAGGGAGGTTATCGAGTACACCGCCATATGTACAGCGGGGTCTCTCACTGCTGCGCTGTTAGAATTCACATACATGTGCATACAGCGCATGTATTGTTGATTTGGCTTGAATTGAATTAGGCCTTTCCTCAAGGTTGATGTTGTGAATAAATGGGATTTTTTTTTTCTTTTTTTTTTTTTTTTGTAAACGGGGTCTTCATCTCGCTAGATATAATAAGCAGCAGTAAGGCAGCACATTAAAGGGGGGAATTATGGTGTTGCGAGGCAATGTCTACTCCTATTCACCCATTCCTGACGTTAGTCAGGCCACGGCTCCATTCGTTATAGCAAACTTAATTAGCCGCAGCACACCAGGGCAGCTGTGGTGAATGTGGGTCTCCTTGGAGAAGGGGGCTGTTGTCCTTAATTCTCTCGATGCTCTCGTGTGCTCTGATTGTTCACGGCGCCCGCTGACGGAAGGTTAAGAGGAGACAGAAGTAGTTCATTGGTCACGCCTTGGACATATTTAAGTAGGGTTTTTTTTCTATCTAGTATTAACAGACTGCTTTAAAAAGAATACATCATGGCTCAGGCCCACATTGGAACGCTGCATATTCAACACACACAGTATTTCTGTACCACTCCCTTTGTCCCTCACACAATTCTGTTGCTTTAATCTTTTTGAAAAAAAAAAAAACTCTTGTTTAATCATTAACACATTGAATTCTCTCTTCTTCTTCTTCTTTTTTTTTTTTTTATACGCAGCGTACGCCTCTTGACCAAAGTCCTATTATGCCAAAGCAGATACAAAACCCCAGGGTAGGACGCGGCACACAGAGGGCCCGCTCACTTGGCCCACGGCGCCGCAGTGAAGTGACAGTGGGACAAATGTTTTACCTGCCATCACTGTGTTGCTCTAAATGGAGTCTTAGATAAGATAGTGGCTGCATTGATCTCTGGATGGAGCGGTGGAGTGGATTCGAGTCTGGGGGGGCCGGCACAATGCTTTTCAAGCCCCCCATCTTTATTTGAGGCAAACACAGCACTGTTGTGTTTGTCCCCCGATTGAGAGTAAGGGGACACACCCGTAGCATTCTGGTGTGTCTGCCAGATAGATGAGATGTTTATTGGGGGGCACAGGTCAGGGACCGGGGTGGGGCGGAGCCAGAGGGAGAATTCTTCCCGTTGAACCCACGAGTGACTGCGCTCCCCTCCTGCACCTCCTCTGTCGGAGCATTGTTAGCAGGCCCGGAGACACTCGGCGCGGCCCTCCCACACCTTGGGCCAAACGCACACTGCAGTATTGTTCCAGCGCATGCAGACAGACAAGACGGGTGGGGCGAGGAGCAGGGACGGCCAGAAGAATACTGTAAATGTGGGGAGTTGGTGGGGGGGACCGACTGGAGGTGGCCTGAGGGCTTCGCTCTGCTCATGGGACTTGGATCCCAGGCTGTATAATGGAGCTCAATCATAATACGTCCCCCCCCTCCACCCCTCACCCCCCGAATCTGCGATCTTTTCAAAGAGCCCCCAGCAGGAAATGGTTCTCATCTGGATGCAAGTCAGGGAGGGTCGAGTTGTATGGGGAGCAAGTCGACTTTAGCTTGAGTGAGTCGTCGACAGGTTTTCGTGGCGAGTTTCACCACTGCTGGGCAACTTCACTGGGACCACGTCGAGGAAAACTGATGACTCGCCTGTTTGATGCACGACTTTGTCGTAATTGATGAGTTTCTACCTCCTTAGCCTAATGGCTCCAGAGCCGTCACACTACAATTACCTCCTTACGTCCGTTGTTTTCTTCCCCGTACTCTTCAGAGTTGTACTGTGTTGTAGCGTAGCGGTTGCGCACGTGCGCTGCGCCTTTGTTCACCTCCTCGTTGCCGGGCCCAGATTGACGCGGGCGGCTCTGTTTGAGTTTCCTTTATTCCCTTGGATGTCGGCTGTCAAACGCTCCGCCGCTTGTGCGCCGAGGACGACGGAATGAAGCGAGGATTTGGTGTTTGCTATGTTAATGGCACCTCATCCCTCTCAGCCAGAGACCAAACTCCTCCCAAACTACATCCTTGTCGGCTCCAGGGCCCCAGAGTGGTTGTTATCAAGCCAACGGCCAACCGCCTATAAACTGTCTGCGACGAATGAGGGGGGGGCGCACCTCCACCTGCGTGTGTGTGTTAAAGGTTGACGAAGGCTAAATTATGTGGGTTTATTGTGAAGCGGACCGCTGTTCCACGCCACCAGTGTGGGGCGCGGTCGACTCTTTGGCAAACCAGGATTTACAACCAGCTTGGGTTTGGTTCAATCCACCTGTAAATCACATCTCGCTGAAGCGTCCGCCGTCACATCAAAGAGCAGAGGATTCTTTGTATGCTTCTCTCCCCACTCGGAGCGCCTTGCACTCAGGATCTGTCTTTCATTGTTCTCCAATAAAACACACTGCTGGGGTGGGGGGTGCGGGGTGCTGGGTGCAGGGTGGGGTGGCGGCGGCAGATATTGTCCCCGCGTTCTGTGTCGGCTCTGGCCGCCAGCATCTGCCGTGCAGAGGTCCAGCTCGCTCGCCCGCTGCTCCTGCCGCCGCTCCCCGGCTCACACGTGGCACATCTGGAGAAGGGATGATGGTGCTGATGAAACCGGCATGGAGCAACTTTTTTTTTTTTTTTTTTTTTTTTTTATATTCAACCAGAAGTCCGACTACGCACGTTAGCACTGGCGTACTGGTGTAATGGATAAAAGCTGCTGCTGCTGCTGCTGCTGCTGCTGCTGCTGCTGCTGCTGCTGCTGCTGCTGCTGCTGCTGCTGCTGCTGCTGCTGCTGCTGCTGCTGCTGCGTCCAGTCCCGGGCTTCAAGGCTTCTCCCCGCACTCGGCTGACAAACAGTAAAAGTTCTTGTGGTTTGTGAAAGTTTGGAATGTGCACTAACAGAAAGGTGTTGTCGCGGTGGAGGCCGAGCGTTGAGATTTATCTGGAGCTTTCAGCGGCCGACTTCACAGTAGAGCAGACGTACGTGAACGTCACGGTGGAAGCTGCTGCTGCTGCTGCTGCGGGGTCGACGGCGCTCTCCCAATATATTCCACCTCGCCACTCAGCACGACGGCCCTGCCTCACCGCCGCCTTTGATGTATCATGGAATAATAATTCTCCTCTCCTCCCTCCCTCGCCCCCCCCTCTCTCTGCCGCCTCACCCACATGCACCCTGGCCCTCTCCTTTTTCTCCTCCTCCTCTTCCTTCTTCTATGCTGGTGAGTGGGAGATGCTGTGTAATAAGAGAGTGTGTGCCGGCCGAGGCCCTTTCACAAAGGCCCACAGTGAGTGGACAATGAGCCTCGGGGAGAACGCGGGCTATTGTGAAGGGCTAAAATGGGGTGACCCGACAACTCCTCTCCTCTCCTCTCCTCTCCTCTCTGCCCGCCGCTCCGGCTTTCCGACTCCCTCCACTTTTCCCACCTCCACCCCCCCCCCTCCCTCCCTCCGTTATTTTCTGCCCAGGCTCAAGGTCTCTCCGTTATCTCTCTGCATGTAAAATCAGTGTTGTTTTTCTTTCCTTTTAAATTACTCATGGTTTCGTTGTCACTCTTCTTCTATCAGCCTCCTTTCATTTTCCCAGAAAATTAACACCTCGTGCTCTCAGTTCCCCCCCTTTTTTTTTCTTTAACATTTTCTCTACACCCAGCAACTCTCTCTCTCTCTCTCCCTCTCTCTCCCTCTTGCCCTCTTTCCTCCCTCTGCCTCCCTCCCTCATTTCATCCCCGGCCTATCTCTCTTCATCTGTCCCCCTCCAGCTGTGGCAGAGGATGATAAGCTCCCCTATACCATCCCGGCGTGGACCAGGGAGTTGCAGTGCTCGGGGGGTGGGGGCTGGGTGGGGACCTCAGAGAAATGGATTTAATCTGAATTACTCGAGCTGAAACCCCAGCTGTGTGTGTGTGTGTGTGCATGCGTGGGCAGCTTGGTCCTGTGTGTGTGTGTGTGTGTGTGTGTGCACTGTGCAGCGGAGATGGTGGTGAGTGGGGGCAAAAATGCAGGGCTTGAGCAATGTGAATTATTCTGGATTAGGACATCTGCTGTGCAATTCTAAAATGAGGCGGAGATGTATGCAGCAGCAGCAGCAGCAGCAGCAGCAGCAGCAGCAGCGGCATGTGCCCCTGACCCCCCCCCAACACACACACGCCCCGTTCATATATTTGCACACATTAAGGCACACGCCCAGTTTATTTTTTATATATATATTTTATGCCTTATTTCCGTGTGCATGTGTGCCTGTAATCTCTCTCTCTCTCTCTCTCTCTCTCTCTCTCTCTCTCTCTCTCTCTTTTTTTTTTGGGGGTTTGTTGCTATGTGCACATGCTGATACTCCCCTCCCTGCTGCTCCGTACCAGGCTGGCCGACTGCCCTGGTAATAGGGGAGCAGAGGTGGTGGAGGGTGGTGGTGGTGGTGGTGGGTTGCTCTGCCTCTGCCAGCTCCTCCGCCATCCCACGGCCACGTCGTGCCTTCTCGCTCTGGGCTCTGGTCGCCCTCACCCTCCTCCTCACCCTCCTCCTCACCCTCCTCCTCCCTCCTCCTCCACTCTGGCCTGGTTCACGTCTGCGCGGAGGCGGAGCCGCTTGTAGAATGCGTGTAAAAGCAAAAGTAAAAACATCTCTTGAGTCGTCACGGACCGAGCCAGCCTGTCTGCCTGGCGCCCTTTATGTTCTGACATTGATTGTTTATCGAGGATTTATTATGTAGCGTTGGTCGACCCGCGTGTCCCTCACTGATGGATGCTGTTACTAAGAGCCGGTGGCTGATGTCTAATGCAATTTCATGTTCTTCTGCTTTGAATTTGATAAGATTCAGTTTCATGACACATGAGAAATAAAAGGATTTGATTTAGTGAATAGTTACCTGCTCAATGTTGTAGTGACAGTAAAAGACTGTAGCTCCGGAGGTAGAGCGGGTTGTCCGATGACAGAAGGGTTGCTGGTTGAAATCCCGTTGTGTCCTTGGGCAAGACCCTCAGCCCTGAATTGCTCCCAATGGGGCTGCCAGCACCTTGCATGGCAGCAGCCACCTACTGGTGTGTGAGTGTGTGAGTGTGTGAGTGTGTGAGTGAATAAGAGGCCTTTGTAAAGCTGCTGGAAGGCAGTGCAGTGCAGTCCATCTGCCACTGCATCAAAACACAAAGTCACTCAGGCCTTTGATTTTATTTCACATTTAACACACAACTCCTTTGCGTCTGCTCACCAGTCAGTGCGCTTCCTGCAGTGCATCACGAGTCTGAAGAAATAAAAAGGCAGCACCTTTGCTTACATATTTGGAATGTCTGAGCCTCCGAGCTCTCTGATTGGTCCCAGGGTCACATTTCTTTTTCCTTTTTTTTTCAATGTTGTTGGTGCCTTTCCACGGGTGAAGTGTTTGATGGGACTGCAGTGATTGCAGGCTGCTGTGATCCTGCCAGGCCCCGGCAGCCTCCACTACCTGCTCACCCCCACCCCCGCCCTGCAGAACACAGGCCTGTCAAACCTGTTTCACCCCTTAGGGCAGGTGCGTTGCTGTCACACTGAGAGCCCTGAGGCACTGTGTGTGTTTGTGTTTGTGTGCGTTTGTAAAGGCGCAATTACAAAAGGCAGCCAGGCCGACAAAAATATCCGTGTTTTCTTCCGTGAATGACGTGAACACACGGAATGCAAAGCTCCCTTGCTGACGCGCCTTCTCACCTCTGCTCCTCTGTGTTTGTCGTGTCTGTCCAAAGGAGACGGCGAGGCCCTCGGACAGCGCCAGCCCCTCGGCCAACAGCTCCGGCGACGACTACCGGGTCAAGCCCAACGAGAACTCCTACTGCTACCAGCTGCTGCAGGAGCTGGACAAGCAGCGCAAGAGCGGCATCCTGTGCGACGTCAACATCGTGGTGTCGGGCCAGGTCTTCCGCGCCCACAAGAACATTCTGGTGGCGGGCAGCCGCTACTTCAAGACCCTCTACTGTCTGACCAAGGCCGAGGCGCAGGAGCAGGCCACCGTCACGCACCTGGACGTGGCCGCCGTGCAGGGCTTCTCCGTCATCCTCGACTTCCTCTACTCGGGCAACCTGCTGCTCACCAGCCAGAACGCCATCGAGGTGATGTCGGTGGCCAGCTACCTGCAGATGACGGAGGTGGTGCACTCGTGCCGGGCGTTCATCAAGGACGCGCTCAACATCAGCATCAAGCAGGAGGCGCCCGACTCGGTGGTGGTGGACTACAACAAGCGGCAGACGGTGGCCAAGGACGGCCAGCGCGGCTCCGAGCAGAAGCCCACCACCTTCTGGGCCACCAGCATCCTGTCCAAGCTGTCCATCAAAGCCAGCAGCGACCAGGGGAAGGAGGCGGCGGCGGCGGAGGAGGAGGACGAGGAGGAGGAGGAGGAGGAGGAGGGCGGCGGCGGCGGCGGCGGCGGTTCCCGGGTGAAGGAGGAGCACAGCGACACAGAGGTGACGGCGGCGCGGGGGGGTAGGGGTGGGGCGCAAGGGCTGTGCCCTGGTGACCCCAGGCTCCTCCGGCGCCTGGAGCCACCGCCACGACTCGGCCGAGGGCGGTGAGGGGCAGGCGGCCCGCGCCAGATGCCGGTGTTCGTCTGGAACGAGCCGGCCACGGGCGGGCGCCGCCGCCGCCCCCACGCCGCCATGAAGCGAGAGGGCCCGGACGCCGCCGCCGGGAGCGGGCGCAGGAAAAAGCAGGCGACCACGCGGCGCTTCGTCTACAACTTCCCGCCCGAGCCCGAGGAGGGCTTCGACGAGGGGATGTTCATCCAGCCCTCGGCATCCTACCCCAGGGAGGACTTCTCCTCACTGTCCGAGAACGCAGGTAACACACACACACACACACACACACACACACACACACACACACACACACAGAGCAGGTGCATCCAGATTAGCTCCTCAGTCTGTTTCTAGGTTGTGGAAACTGTGAGTGTGAGTGATGTCTTGCATCTCCTTTCTTACTCTCTAAATATTTCACTTTTATTTCTTTATTTCTTTTTAATAATAACGATACATTTTATTAGCATAGCGCTTTTTCACAAAACTCAAAAACACTTTTGCAGGGCGGTTAAAAAAAATAAAATGACAACATACAAAACTATAAGTAAGTCAAAGATTCCATAGAAGTTGTGTCCTGACAAGTGATGTGAAGGTCAGTGCAGTCAGTGCTTAATTATTACAATCGTCCTCCTCTTTGCGCTATATTGTTGCTGGGAATTATGCACATTTTCCCACTGTGGGATTCATAAAGGCCTTCTATTCTATTCTCAACAATAACCAGTCTGCTCGGCCGGGAGCTCGTGGCTCTGGACCAGCGCCTTGTGTTCCACCGCTAACACAACCTTTGTCGAGCCATTTCCAGATGTTCTCCCAGCTGCACCGCACCCTCAAACAGCTGCAATTAGCCGCTGATTGAGAAATATTAGGGAGACTAAATGAATCCCCCACGCACACCTTCCCCTAAAGACTGGCTGGGAATCTTAGAAAGAGGCTTCGGGTCGGCTGAACCCTGCGCCGTGCCGCCGTCGTACGGATTCTTTTTTCTTTTTGCGGCTTTCACTGCGGCCGGCGCAGGGGTTTGACTCCTCCGACTCCTCCGGCCTCTAACCTGCTCGGAAAGCCATTAAGCGAGTGAGTCCCAGCAGTGATCTTTGCTAATCACCCAGAGCAGGGGGGGCTTACCGAGGCCTCGGCCACCTGCTGAGGTGAGCTGTCCTTTCAGCACACACACACACACACACACACACACACACACAGGCCTGAGGGAGTCCAATGGGAAGTGAATGTGTCACGTGGACAGAGGCTGCTTTCCATGAAGCTTCATGTTTATTATTTATTCCTTTTTATTTATTTGTTGCTGCCTGCCAGTCACTGCTGGGTTGTAGCTCTGTGTTCTAGTGTAGCCTCCTGCTCTGCCCAGCCCCATTAGGCTCCTCCTTTTAACACTAATGATATCACACATTTAGTGGAGTGGTACGAACGAGTCTGTGAGGAGGAGGAGGAGGAGGAGGAGGAGGAGGAGGAGGAGGAGGAGGAGGAGGAGGAGGAGGAGGAGGAGGAGGAGGAGGCAGGCGACAGAGTGGGCGTAGAAGAAGAGAGAGGGAGATAGAAAGAAGCCGTCCCTAATGCAGGGAAATGAAGTAAGCAGGGGAAACATCCCCAGGCCTCCCTAAATGCACTCCAATGCTCTCAGTGACTCCGACTCCTCGGCCCGGCTCCTTCTAATGGGCGCAGCGAGTCGTCCGGGGTGTTTGTAAGAGCCCGGAGAAGCCGGAGTGCGTCTTTGTCGTGTGTCCTCGCCGCTCTCCATTTAATGCGCATTAACATTTTCCACATAAAGGGGCTCGGGCGGCGGGGCTCTTCGTCACCCTGAAAGGCTCGCAGGGCGGCCGCTCAGCCGCTAAATTGTGCCTGGGCCGCTCGGAGGCGGCCGGCGAGGAAAACATCGCGGCCAATATGTCCTAATGGGTTTAATACGGAGCTGTAAGCAAACAGCTTCCTGCTGAGACGCAGAGTTCACGCCGCCACAGTCCACCCGTCTCCAGGAAGTGAAAACTTTCTTTTTGTCCGTGCGGAAGGTCCAACAAGTTTGACCAGCAGGCAGTAAACAGAGGGTTAAATACTTGTTTATCGTCATTTCTGGGCATCTAGAGTCTTTTTGGATAATAAATTGGGCAATTTTGTTGAAAATGCAACAATCTAATGTAATATGTTGCTATTTGTCAGATTGATGGAAATCACAATGTCAGTTCTGTCGACCTTCCCTGACACAATCATCTTCTGGAAAGATATTCATCAGCTAATTGACTTATTGATGCTAAAGTGGCTTGGATGATGCAACTACTCTGCAGATGCTGTTTAATAGCAGGAAGAGAGAGGAGGAGGAGGAGGAGGAGGAGGAGGAGAGAGGAAGAGAGAGGAGGAGGAGGAGGAGGAGGATGAGAGAGGAGGAGGAGAGAGAGGAGGGAGGAGGAGGAGGAGGAGGAGGAGGAGGAAGAGGAGGAGAGGAGGAGGAGAGGAGAGAGGAGGAGAGTAGGAGGAGGAGGAGGAGAGAGGAGGAAGAGAGAGGAGGAGGAGGAAGGAGGAGGAGGAGAAGAGAGAGGAGGAGGAGGAGGAGGAGGAGGAGGAGGAGAGAGGAGGAGGAGGAGGAGGAGAGAGTAGGAGGAGAGAGAGGAGGAGGAGGAGGAGAGAGGAGGAGGAGAGAGAGGAGGAGGAGGAGGAGGAGAGGAGGAGGAGGAAGAGGAGGAGGAGGAGGAGGAAGAGGAGGAGGAGAGGGAAGGTGGAGGAGGAGAGAGGAGGAGGAGGAGGAAGAGAAGAGGAGGAGGAGAGAGGAGGAGGAGGAGGAGGAGGAGGATGAGAGAGGAAGGAGGAGGAGGAGGAGGAGAGAGGAGGAGAGAGAGGAGGAGGAGGAGGAGGAGGAGAGAGAAGGAGGAGGAGGAAGAGAGAGGAGGAGAGAGGAGGAGGAGAGAGGAGGAGGAGGAGGAGGAGGAGGACAGTGATGATGATGATGATGATGATGCAGAGGAGGGACTCTTTCTTTTTTTTTTCCTAGTCCTGCGGTGTCAGCGCCACCTATGTGTTGCCACTGAGCAGCTCCTGAGTCACATGACCGCCTTCACACTGCGCTGAGATTTTCCTTCCGCCGTGAAGAATTGAAAATGCACGTCGAGTGCCTGCTGTGCCAGGCTGATGTCCTTCTTTTTTTCTGCTGGGTGGCTGCGATCAGTCAAGCCCTCCGGCGGCTTCAGCCTCTGCCAGGCGTCCTGACCTCATCGCTCGGGTCGGACGGCGGTCAAAACTTCACGCTGGAGCTTCGCTTCAACTTTGCTTTGCTTTGGCTGCAGTCTGTTTGTCTCCGAGCTGCGACAGCAGATGTCACCAAGACGGATATCAAATCGAGGCAAGCAGGGAAAACCGAGACGCAGAAGAAACCGTGGAAAAGCGTCGATCACCGTGAAGGTTCACAAAAGGAAAAGTTTCAGGGAGTTTTAAATCTGAAGTGTGTGAATATTGCGCGTGAAAAGTTCATTTCCAACGGGACTCCAGTTTTTCTCCTTTTGTTGGAGAAAGGTTGACCAACGGACGACGCACAATGCACACACACACACACACACACACTGTAAAGTGTTTAACAATCACCGTCAGCTGCACTCGACTGCACTCGGACCGTTTTATCTTTTCATATCGAGTGTAAACATTCTGAGGTGATTTCTTTACTGCGAGATTTCCCTCCGTCCCCTGAAGGGCCGACGCAGCTTCTATTTTTAGGTCTTCACTAAACAGCACACACACACACACACAGCTAGAAGTCCAACACATTTGCATATACGTGCAGGTCCCGGTCGCGTCACGCCTACACACACACACACACACACACACTTGTGCAGGCGGTGCGGGGTGCGAAGCCGCCAGGGGCAGCGCCTGCCTCTGCTAATCCACTCTAATGCACTGGGCTGTCCTCACTATTCCAAATATTGACCCAGGGAGAATGGGCTCGTGCACACACACACACACACACACACTCCCACACTCCCACTCCCACAGGGGTGTGTCTTTTAATGGGCTTTAAGCACACACACACACACACACAGGTGCTTACAAAGGCCGAGTGTAAGCTGAGCTGCAGCCAGGACTCCACCCCCCCTCCCTGGTTAACCCCTCCCTGACTGCAGAGCCTGTGTGTGTGTGTGTGTGTGTGTGTGTGTGTGAGAGAGTGTGTTTGCCTATGTTGTCAACTGAAACTTCTATTGTTTTTGTGTGTGTGTGTGTGTGTGTGTGTGTGTGTGTGTGGCTCTCAACCACCTCTCATCTCTCTTCTCCCTCTTGCTCACCTTGCCCCCTCCCCCCTCTCCCTCCCTCTTCCTTCCCTCCACCCCCCCCCCTCCTCCTCCCTCCTTCTCCTCCTCCTCCTCTTTCCCAGAACTGGCCAATCAGATCCCGTATAGCATCATCCAGGACATACAGCCTGGGGAGTCCTGGGAGAATGGTAAGACGCCGAAGCCTCCAAAGTGCAGCTTCAGAAATGGAGAATAGAGTTGAACGATAATGATAATAATCATAATAATAATGATGATAATAATAATAATGATATTGATGCATTTCAGAGTGAATGAATGGTAGTGAAGCTGTTCTCTGTGTTGTAAATGCACATTTGAGGAACTATGTTGTCAACGGTTGTTCTTTTGAAGACTTTTCTTTGGCCAGTTGTCACTTTTCCCGTCACTCCTTCCACCATCATGGAGTCTTTTGGAAGCTGGGATTAGAGGCCGGGGTCACTGGAGGTTGGTGCAGGCAGGCAGGCAGGCAGGCCGGCCGTGGGCAGAGTGAGGCTGCACCAGTGAGTGCCCACGTGTGCCCTCAGCGGTACGGACGCATCCTGTTTGGAGATGAGGCTCCGCCTCTGAGCCAACAGTCACGGCGTGACTGAGTCCACAGGGAGGCAGTGGCCTGGTGAGGAGGTGCTAGCAGCCTGGTGAGGAGGTGCTAGCAGCCTGGTGACCAGCAGCCTGGTGAGGAGGTGCCAGCAGCCTGGTGAACAGCAGCCTGGTGAGGAGGTCCTAGCAGCCTGGTGAGGAGGTGCTAGCAGCCTGGTGACCAGCAGCCTGGTGAGGAGGTGCTAGCAGCCTGGTGAGGAGGTGCTAGCAGCCTGGTGAGGAGGTGCTAGCAGCCTGGTGACCAGCAGCCTGGTGAGGAGGTGCCAGCAGCCTGGTGAGGAGGTGCTAGCAGCCTGGTGAGGAGGTGCTAGCAGCCTGGTGACCAGCAGCCTGGTGAGGAGGTGCTAGCAGCCTGGTGACCAGCAGCCTGGTGAGGAGGTGCTAGCAGCCTGGTGAGGAGGTGCTAGCAGCCTGGTGAGGAGGTGCTAGCAGCTGGGAGGAGGTGCAGCCTGGTGAGGAGGTGCTAGCAGCCTGGTGACCAGCAGCCTGGTGAGGAGGTGCTAGCAGCCTGGTGACCAGCAGCCTGGTGAGGAGGTGCTAGCAGCCTGGTGACCAGCAGCCTGGTGAGGAGGTGCCAGGTATCAGGAGGGTGAGGAGGTGCTAGCAGCCTGGTGACCAGCAGCCTGGTGAAGAGGTGCTAGCAGCCTGGTGAGAGAGGTGCTAGCAGCCTGGTGAGGAGGTGCTAGCAGCCTGGTGACCAGCATCCTGGTGAGGAGGTGCTAGCAGCCTGGTGACCAGCAGCCTGGTGAGGAGGTGCTAGCAGCCTGGTGAGGAGGTGCCAGCAGCCTGGTGACCAGCAGCCTGGTGAGGAGGTGCCAGCAGCCTGGTGAGGAGGTGCCAGCAGCCTGGTGAGGAGGTGCCAGCAGCCTGGTGAGGAGGTGCTAGCAGCCTGGTGACCAGCAGCCTGGTGAGGAGGTGCCAGCAGCCTGGTGAGGAGGTGCCAGCAGCCTGGTGAGGAGGTGCTAGCAGCCTGGTGAGGAGGTGCCAGCAGCCTGGTGAGGAGGTGCTAGCAGCCTGGTGACCAGCAGCCTGGTGAGGAGGTGCTAGCAGCCTGGTGAGGAGGTGCCAGCAGCCTGGTGAACAGCAGCCTGGTGAGGAGGTGCCAGCATCCTGGTGAGGAGGTGCTAGCAGCCTGGTGACCAGCAGCCTGGTGAGGAGGTGCTAGCAGCCTGGTGAGGAGGTGCCAGCAGCCTGGTGACCAGCAGCCTGGTGAGGAGGTGCCAGCAGCCTGGTGAGGAGGTGCCAGCAGCCTGGTGAGGAGGTGCCAGCAGCCTGGTGACCAGCAGCCTGGTGAGGAGGTGCTAGCAGCCTGGTGAGGAGGTGCTAGCAGCCTGGTGAGGAGGTGCTAGCAGCCTGGTGACCAGCAGCCTGGTGAGGAGGTGCCAGCAGCCTGGTGAGGAGGTGCTAGCAGCCTGGTGAGGAGGTGCCAGCAGCCTGGTGACCAGCAGCCTGGTGAGGAGGTGCTAGCAGCCTGGTGACCAGCAGCCTGGTGAGGAGGTGC
This sequence comes from Thamnaconus septentrionalis, assembly GCA_009823395.1. Lineage (NCBI taxonomy): Eukaryota > Metazoa > Chordata > Actinopteri > Tetraodontiformes > Monacanthidae > Thamnaconus > Thamnaconus septentrionalis. The sequence goes on along the minus strand of CM020502.1, from coordinate 33,316,844 downwards.
CAGCAGCCTGGTGAGGAGGTGCTAGCAGCCTGGTGAGGAGGTGCCAGCAGCCTGGTGACCAGCAGCCTGGTGAGGAGGTGCCAGCAGCCTGGTGAGGAGGTGCCAGCAGCCTGGTGACCAGCAGCCTGGTGAGGAGGTGCTAGCAGCCTGGTGAGGAGGTGCTAGCAGCCTGGTGAGGAGGTGCCAGCAGCCTGGTGAGGAGGTGCTAGCAGCCTGGTGACCAGCAGCCTGGTGAGGAGGTCCTAGCAGCCTGGTGAGGAGGTGCTAGCAGCCTGGTGAGGAGGTGCTAGCAGCCTGGTGAGGAGGTGCTAGCAGCCTGGTGACCAGCAGCCTGGTGAGGAGGTGCCAGCAGCCTGGTGAGGAGGTGCTAGCAGCCTGGTGACCAGCAGCCTGGTGAGGAGGTGCCAGCAGCCTGGTGAGGAGGTGCTAGCAGCCAGGTATCAGGGAGGCTGAGTTAATATTCCAGGGTGCAGCTTGCCGGCGGGGGCGGCACCCCGCTGGGTTTGGTCCATGGAGACGGAACTCAATGCCGATTGCTTCCGCGACGTCCGCCGTTCAAAAACATGGTGACATCCCGCTAGTTTTAGTGGAACAGAGGCTGAGGGAAGCTTTTCAGTCCGCGGAGGCAGAGGCCGCTGCTGGCTGGAATGAACTGCGGCTCAGCTGAGGGTGGAAGCTGCACGGCTTCTTATTATGTCTCCGTGTTAAAAAAGAAGCAAGGCCGGCGCTGGAGTTTGTCTTCAACAAAAGTGACGTCGATCAAAGGCAGCAAAACGGAGGCAGTTTGCCTGCAGTCGCAGCTCCACCAGCTGCCCTGCTGCAAATTGGAAGACGTGTGCGTGGTGTTAGCGTGTGGAAGGCCTTCGGATATTGAATTGAACTGGAGACGAAGCCCCGAGACCACGACCACGACGATGAAGATGAAGATGAAGATGAAGATGAAGATGAAGACGAAGCTCGTCTGCTGCTGTGTTGTTTTAAAGCCTCGTTTACAGGAGCATCTATTTATGCAACAACAGCCTCCTCTGTGTTTAACGCACACACACACACACACACACACTCTCTCACTCACACACACTCGCATTGGGAATACACAGGTGACCTGCTTCTCATCAACCCCCCCCCCCCCCGACCGCTTCCTCCCCTCCCCCCTCCCCCCTGCTAGCAACCTGCCCTGACAACGTGTCTGTTGTGTGTTCGCTGCCTCAAACAAAAGGCTGCACCTCACCCACCCCCCCCCCCCCCCCCCTCTCTCTCTCTCTGATTGAGAGACACCCTCCTCTCAATCAATAGATGCTGCTGCTGCTTATTTGTGAGGCCAGCTGTCCTCAGCAGGCTGATTGTATAAACAGCTCCTCAGGCTTAATGAAGACACCTCCGTCCCTCAGCCTCGCCCGGCCAGATGCTCCACGTCCACCCCGACTTTAACTTTTGTTTGGTTGTTTGTCGTCGCTAGCTTCTTCCTAGGGACGGGCAGTACGTTATCGTTTTGCGATATATCGTCCGAAAGCAATCCCCCAGGCTAAGAATATCGTCGTCTCGCGTGTTTACATGTGCAAAGCATGGCGCAAGGCGAGGCCGACGGCGTCGAGCTCGCTGCTCAATGCTTCTGAAGTGACTCAGCAGTTGGACTCTGTGGTTTATCCACACCGACTCTTCACCAGCCGTCCTTCTGCTCCTCCCAGTGGTGCTTGTGTTGTTAGCGACTCCCTGCTACTTTAAACACGCCGTGCGTCAGGCCTTCTTCTTCTTCTTCTTCTTCTTCTTCTTCTTCTTCTTCTTCTTCTTCTTCTTCTTCTTCTTCTTCTTCTTCTTCTTCGGTCTTCGCCTTCGTCTTTCAGGTCTTCGTCTTCTTCTGAACTTCAGGAGTTGCGCGCCACACCAGGCCTGGCATAGGTACTACATCTTTTTCAGTCGTTTCCATGGAGAGTCGTCTCCGTGTAAAATGGGATTTTTTTTTTAAACACGGCCTCGTGTGCAGTTTCAAAATAATCCAGAAAGATGGAGTTGGATTGTTTTATATTTTTATCATCACTTTTATCGTTACTGTAATAAATGCCCGAAATGATCGTGCTAAAATGTTGAGTCCGTATCGCCCATCCCTACTTCCTTCCTTCCTTCCATCTTTGTCATGGCAGCTGGGTGGCGCCGGTGTATTATGCAGCCTTCTCTGCATTGCGTGCACTTGAACGGAGGACGGCTTCCGACCCGGGAAGACGTTGCATTAGTGATGGTGCAGCGAGGGAGCTGCCGGGTTCCCCAAATTATTATCGGAGGGCGGAGCTCAGCTCAGCGCCAGCCGTCCTTCTTCCATAGCTGCGTCGCAGCTGCAGGCCATGGAACACAGGTCGGGTCGCACTGCAGAAGACGCCAGGTGCAGCAGAGCGTTCGGAGTCTGCGGCACACGAAGAAGCTCCCACCTGCGGCACTTTTCCCACTGCTGTGTTGAAATTTGCTGATATTTTTAACATCGGCTGCCGTGTCGTTGGCTCTCTGTGGCCCAGTGGCGACGCCCACCACCACCTCCTCCTCCTCCTCCTTGTGTCCCGAGCAGCTCCCGCTGGGGTGTCGGTCAGCTGGGGGACGGGAGAAGCCGAGCGGCTCGGGAACGCTGCGGAAGCTTTTAGCCACAGATCAGTTTGCGGCTCCTTTGTTGCCTCTGACGCTCAACACGCGCGTCTAATTGATTAGATTAACAGGAAGTGGGTTCCTGACTCCAGCTCTCGTTACAGCGTCGGAGGAAGAAAAGTTTTTTTTTTTTTCTGGTCCTTATCTTGTTCCGCTTCCACTGAGGCTCATCCTGCAAACTTTGGAGGACGGAGAAACAAACAGACAAACAAACAAACAGACAAACAAACAAACAGACAAACAAGTCACGGCTTGAAGTCGACACACACTGACCTGCTTTCTCTCTCCCTGTGTGTGTGTGTGTGTGTCCTCGTGTGTCTGCCAGGCGAGGCCTCGCACCTCGCCATCAACAAGCTCAAGTGCCCGCACTGTAACTACATCGCCAAGCACCGGCGCACGCTGAAGAGGCACCTGATCATCCACTCGGGCGTGCGCTCCTTCAGCTGCGACATCTGCGGCAAGCTGTTCACCCGCCGCGAGCACGTCAAGAGACATTCCCTGGTGAGTGGCCGTACGTCCCAGACCACCCCCACCTCCACCTCCAGACCGGCCAGGACCCAGCAGCGTCCCGGCCGGTCCACAGGCCCAGACACTGCTGGCCTTTAGCTCTGCTGTGATGTAATCACACGGCTTTGTCATGGAATCAGCAGAATTCCCGTTGAAATGATGAGGAGTCCTGGAATTAAACTCAGTAGTTTAGGAAGCAGCAGCCTTTACATGGAGTCTTGAGTTTTTAATGCCTCTATGGCCTTTGGTGCTCTGTGTCTGGTCATCTTGCTGTGTACATATACACACACACACATATATATATATATATATATACTATACAGCACTACCCAGAAAATGAGAATATCCTGAAAAGGTTGCTGTATTTCTGCAATTCAACTTAAAAGGTGAATTTGACATATTATATAAAGGAATAATATGCAAATCAATATATTTCAAGTTTTATTTTTTGATTTTGCTGATCAGATTTTGCAGCTTAAAAAAAAACCCTCAAATTTTATAATAATTTTCTGAGTTTGTGGGTTTGTGGTTTTAATAAGCTGAAAATCTTAATCAGCAAAGTGACAACAAGGAACTGCTTGAGATGTCAATTTGCGTGGAATGGCTCAATAAAATGTGTTGCTTTCATCTTTGATGTTAAATTGCCAAAATAAAACAACTTTTACTGGATATTCTAATTTTTCGGGTAGTACCTGTATATACGGTCGTATGTATGTATATATATATACATATATTTGTGTGTGTATAATTCCACTGAAAAGCTTCAAAGCAGCACTTCTGTTCTTTCTCCCAGTTTAGTTTGCCTTTTATCTGTTGATTTACAGCAGAGTGACCTCAGATCACAAGAACAAATGTCACACACACACACACACACACACACACACGCACACACACGTGCACCATGACATTAAACAAGCGACTCTGAGACGGGGGAAGTTCTGCTGCTCTCGCTGCTCTGCCATGTGCAGCTGTGAACCTGCAGGTTGTCATGATCCCAGCAGATGTTTCCACGCTGCTCAGTTTATTCAAATTATTCTGCGGTAAATTCACAAAGTCACCGTTGATGTCTTTTGATCGACGAGCCATCGCCAGTCCGCACGAACCCCGAGTGAACCCGACTTCCTCCGCCCCCTCCCCCTCCTCCTGCAGGTGCACAAGAAGGACAAGAAGTACAAGTGCATGGTGTGCAAGAAGATCTTCATGCTGGCGGCCAGCGTGGGCATCCGCCACGGCTCGCGGCGCTACGGCGTCTGCGCCGAGTGCGCCGACTCGCACCAGGCCACCCAGGAGGGCCTGGAGGGCCTGGAGTTCCCCCGCGACGACGACTTCGAGGGCGAGGACGCCGACGACCTGGAGGGGGAGGAGCCCGTCGACCACGACCAACCCAACTGGGCCGAGGGCAGCGCCGGCGCCGCCGGAGCCGCGGCCCCGGAGGAGGACTGAGCGACTTTACGCACGCTCCAAAGAAGAAAAAAGACGGAAACGGATCTAAAGAAGAAGAAGAATGAAAACCAGAGGTTGATGTTTAATATATGAATGACGGGGAAAAAGAAAACTAGCTGGGAAACAATCAACTCCAAAGTGCTATCAAACCATGAGGTTACTTAATTCTGAAAGTCGACGACAAACGATGGGTTAGAACTAAAAAGCTTTGCCAGAATGAAAACTCCAAGATGTACAGATTTTATTCATATTAATATTAATATTATTATTGCTACAAAAGAAAAGCGTGTCGGCGTCTGGGCCCAGCGCCCCCTGGAGAAATATTGAGAGCGACGAATTCTGTGATAAATCAGGGGATTTTTTTCTTTTTTTTTTTTTTATTTTGCTTCGGTGATGTACTTTATTTCCTGTCTGTATCTGGGGGAGGTGGGGGGGGGGGGCGGTGGGCACAGTGGTGATGTTGTAGATGGGGGGGGGCGGCATTGTTGGGCCAATCAATCTAAAAAAGAGAAAAAAGTGAAATGTTAATTATTTAATTTATGAAGAGAGGTTATTATGGTCTTATCAAATGCTATAACTTTGATGTTTCTTCCTTTTTGTTTGTTTGTTTTGCTGTTTGTGGTCTGCAGGCAGAGGCACAGCGTCGCCTGTGGCTTCCTGCACACAAAATCTGAAAGTATCTCGCGCTCGCTAGTGCACGGAAGAAGAGCGTCGACGTCTGCTAGAAGTTTTTTTCTTTTTTTTTTTTTTTTTGAAACTCGCTCTGTAGATCCGTTTAGATGCGCTAAATATTATTATTATTATTGTTATTATTGTTAATGTTATGATATTCCTTTACTTCCTGCTCTAATTTTCTATTTCCTTTCTTTCCCTGCACAAATCTTGGAACCAAAAAAATCTGTTTTGTGACTCTAATGTATCTCAGCCATATTTATGATTATTGTTTTGTTTTTGTTTTTTGTTTTTTTTAAATTAATTTAAGAGGGCTGCGATATTGTGCCAAACAGACAGCACACCAAGATTTAGCAGGAAATTAAAACTACTGAATACGCTTTAAGACAAACAAGAAAAAAAAAAGTTTTTTTTTTCCTTTTTTCTTTGAGGGGTGAGGGGGTGTGGGGTGGAGGTGAGGGGGGGACGAGAAGAAAAAAGTACAAGGAGAAATATTATTGTTAGCTTTATACAAATCACGGCGTCACAGTAACACTTTATTATTGTTATTATTAATATTATTAAACAGAAGCATTTGACTTTCACTTAAAGCTTGAATTTTTTTTTTTTTTTTTGCCAAATGACGAAACGTTTGGTGCTGTAATTGCTTTGTCGCAGAATACTGGACCTACAGGCTTTATATGATGTTTATAATCATAAGCTTAAACTGACTCAGTTATAGATGTGTAATCAGCTCAAAACTGTAGAACACTGTTGTGCTATGGCGACTATCAGGTATGCTTTGCCATTGATGTTTTTTTAAAGAGCTTTTTTTCTATTTAATGCACACACACACTCGCTTGCACACACACACACATACACTCACACACACACACACTCACACAAACATACCATTATTTGTTTTGTTTTTTGTTCAACTTTGGACAGAACTTGTCAGTCATCCATCATTGTCGAGGACCTAAGCATAAAAACCCAATTCCGGCTTTGTTCATATTTGGTACTGAGTTTGTTTTTTTTTTAAAACTAATTACATATTTTGTGTTGAATCACTTGAACGTGTCTGAAAGTACTCCAGTTTTTATTTTCACGTGCGAAAAAAGGCATAAAAATGTCCACTGGTTTGATTTGTTATTGTTCGTTTGTTTGTTTATTTTTATTTTAGGTCTGCCAGGTTAAAAAAAAAATAAATAAAAGTGAAGCTCTAAGGCGTCTCATAGATGCACTTAAATGTTTTATGTACACAATTTGGTTTTTCTTTTGTGTCTCTTTGCTTCCCGCTGGAGGAAGCAGGTGAATGATGGAACTATATAGAAAAAGAAAAAACTGTTGTCGTTTCTTCCAATGAGCAACTTTTTTGTAATTATTATTTTGAGACTCTGTCTTTGTTTTTTTTGCTATTTAATATTATATATATATTGACTCCAAATGCAATCAAGACTGTTAATTTCTATTTGTCCAACCAAAATTGTTTTTTTTTTTCTAATTGTTGAAGTATAATGTATGAGAAAAGAAGCCAGGTGAAAACTTTAGTGTAGAGGATCCCTTTTTTTGGCTTGTGTCTGTAATTGTCGAGATTTTTAAATGTTTATATGCTCCAGAATCATTCACTTTACCCTTTAAGATACTTTTTTTTTTTTGAAATCCTTCCCACCGATGTCTCCTCCCTCCTGTTTTCTCTCTTCTTCTTTTTTTTTATTTTTACATTAAGCACATATTTCCTTAAGAAACACGGATTGTTTGCGGGTCGAGACCTCGGAACAGCAGTATCTGTTCGTATGCAGTGGAAGTCACAGTACTGAAGTGCTAATGATACAGAAGATGTGTAACTTCCCTTTACTCTCAGAGGAAGAAGAGTTCTATTTTAAATGGTAGAGATCGCAGCCTCTTGGTGTCACTTTTACCTTCAAATCACTGTGCGAGGGGTTATGTTATCTATATATATATATATATGTGGAGAATATATAAGATTAAAAAAAAAAATATATATATATATATATGTGAAGAAGATATTATTTAAGTAGAGGATTTGTGTAACGGAACACATTGGCAGTCAGCTGCAGACCTCCCGACGTGGTGGATTATCTCCGTGAACTTTGACCTTCCATCTCTCTCTCTCTCTCTCTCTCTCTCTCTCACTCTCTGTTCACGCCGCGTGCTCGTTCATCACACCATCCCGTTGTCTTTTTTTTTTATATTAATTTACCATCCTACTGATCTTTACTGTAACGAATGGAACTTGATTTTAATGCTGTATTTGTTATATGGACAAGAGAAACAAAAACGGAAAAAAAAAAAAACCAACACTACAGATGTAAAGCAGAGGTTTTTTTCTCCCCCAGCTGTATTTTTTTACGCTGTTAAAAAAAAAAAAAAAAAAAAGGTTGTATTTTTCAATTTCCTCTCGAACTTTTAACAGTGATGCAAAACCTTTTCGGGCCACCGCCTCAGTGCCCTTCTGAACACAAAGCAAATTCAGGTTAATCTTTTTACGTTTTTATCAGAAGTTTTCAAAGATGGAACTACATTCTCCTCTTTTTTTTTTTTTCTTTTATTTGTTTTCTTTCTGAATTGTACTACTGTTCCTCTCTATACTACATTTTAAGAATAAAACTTTGATATTGCTTTAAGGTGCTGGCCTCTCGTCGTTCCCTCACACCTTCATTGTACTTCACTGTGAAAGGATATATTTATATGACAAACTATGCAAAGGTCACTTTGCTAATGTGTCATGTGCAGGCCTCAAAGGACCACTGCCTGTTTGCACCATACAAACAAAGTATTACAAGTGGATTGGAGGCGCGTGTGTGTGTGTGTGTGTGTGTGTGTGTGTGTCGGTGGACAGACGGAGCAGCAGGTCGTTGCAGTTGCTTGCGTGCAGCACCAGTCTGCAGCGGTTGTGAGATAAATGACAAGTTTTATTTTGGCTGTGAATAAACCACAGAAACCATTGAAGGTTGTCCACCACCACCACCACCACCACCACCACCCATCCCCCACCCCCACCACCACCACCACCACCCATCCCCCACCCCCAGGATAACGGCTGCAACGGGACCTCTGAGAGCTGCTGGCAGGTCAGCTGACACACCTGCGGCAGCCGACAGACAGGATGTGTGGGATGTTGACGGTGGTGCAGAGCGCAGGAGGTGTTTGGTTTGGGCGGCCTTGTCAAACCAACAAATAAGCACACACACACACACACACACACACACTGTGGGGGACCGACGTGGTCTCCCCACCTGCAGGGGAAGCCAGGCAGACCAGACTCAAGAGGGTTAGAGTTTAGACCAGGGGTGGGGCCACAATGAGTTCCAGAATGTGACAGATGGATGGAGTGTTTTGATGAGCCACCTCATAGGAGAAAGAAATATTTCATGGGATTTGTCCAAAACATGTTGATGAACATGAATGATGAAATAATGTCTTCATTGAAATGATTCTTAAAACACTGAAAAAATGGATGTTACTGTTAATGTCATTTCTTCAAGTTCGGCGGGCCAGATTAAAAAGCTTAACAGGCCGCATATGGCCCCCGGGCCGTAGTTTGCCCACGTCGCGAGGCAGGGAAGTGTAGAGTGCCAGAAGGAAGGCTTTTTATTCCATACAAAGAACAAATGAGGCAACAAAAACAACCCAAGCTGGCAGGTAGCTTAGCTTCACAACAAGCTAGCAGGGTCTCTCACTTTATCCCCGTGCATTTCTTCTGGGCTCAGCCTGGGGTCATCCATCCATCCATCCATCCATCCATCCTGCACCCTACGGCCTCCCAGCCTGCACCTCTGCTCTCCAGCTGCCTTGGTGGCGTCGCAGGTGCAGGATGTTGACCAAGGTGGCGAGTGTGTAAGATGTTTGGTTTAGTGGACCTTGTCGAATGAGCAAACACACAGACACACACCACGAGACCCGTGAGCAACATTCCGCCCCCCCCCCCTCTGTGTTCAATTCGATTGGTTCCTCTGCCCAACCGCGCTCCTCTCATTCCTTTTGATTTATGGATTCATTTGTCACAGTTTTTCCAAGGCCGTGAACTCGCTCGCCCGGAAGCCACTGTTGCTGCCACCTACCGGCCAGTCTCCGGATTTTTAAAAAAAAAAAAAAAAAAAGAAGAAGAAGGAAAGAAAGAAAATAGACCTCGGCGAGGTAGTTCCTCCAAGCTGACACCAGATGGCAGCACTCCATCGACGAGCCTCGAGTTGTGTGGACGAGTCGCAGGTTCCGCTCCCACTGGGACCCGTCTAAACCCTGGTAGTTGTTTCATTTCTTCCCCCTCCTCCTCCTCCTCCTCCTCCTCCTCCTCCTCTCTTTCTCTCTCTTGCTTCCTTCCTTGCTCGGCTGGCTCTGCTGCGGGTCTGAGGCCGCTCGCTGTTACGTAAGACGCGGGGCGTGATGCGCTTATATGGCCACGCAGGACGGGTTTATTCAGGCCGTCGCCTAAACAACATTCCTCTCGGTGTCACAAGGTACAAATACTCACTAGTCACTAGTGGAAGTATCTGCACTTCACTTCCGTGTTTCATTTTCTGCCTGCTTTTTACTTTGACTGCCTACATTTGAAGGCAAATATTTAGACGACGACGACTCCGACAAAACCTGCTCGTCACTGTCGTGTGGTTTAAAAGAGGAATTCTGTTAAAAAGTAATTCACCTGTTGCCTGTTGCCTGTCGTTGTTGTTGTTGTTGTTGTTGTTGTTGTTGTTGCTTGGGGTGGAGCTATTTGAGCTATGTTTGTAGTTTCATACCAAAGTGGGTCGTGTGTTGGAGGGACATTATTATTTATTATTATTTTTTATTATTTTGTCTCGTGGTCGCTGCTCAGTTTCCAGCACTCAGAATATAAATGCAGACGATAACATTTGATCGTTGTTCTTTAAAGTGTAAATATAATACAATAATCCGACTGGTTCAAAGTATTATTGATTACAGTCTGGTTGTGCCATGGTTGAAAAAACTAAATTCTACTATGGAGAGGAGCAAAGCTGTTAAAAAAAATGATTCAGATGCTTGTGTGCAAGGCCTCTGACCTTTGACCTCTGGTCAGTCTAATCCAGATTATTCCGTCATAACCTGTTTTTGCAAAATGATCAATAAATGTTTGGTTTTTTTTCACTAATGAAAAAAAAAATCATTTTTACTTTTTACTTGAGTGAATTT
>CM020502.1:33296443-33301443 GCA_009823395.1 Thamnaconus septentrionalis | reverse complement strand
TATGCCACTTTGTTGCGCTGATGCACTAATGTTGCATTTTTGATTGATATTTACGGCGTCCTTTCTTCTTTGTTTTTTCTCATCCTCTCACATTTATTCATAAGATTTATTAGATATCTGTCTTTTTTCCTTTCTATATCACTGTATTGTGACTTATGCAAATTCCCCAATGTGGGATTAATAAAGGTCTTCTATTCTATTCTATTCCATACTCAGAAAAAACCATTTTGAAAGTCTGCTTCCTGCTTTATTCTGAAGGGACCCTCCTGACTTGTGCATGTGTGACTTCACACTTCCTGTTCCGCTCTGATTGCCGCCCCGTGCACCTGACCTGCTGCCTGTGCTGTGCTGAGTTGTGCTGCAGCCTTGTCAGCAGGTGTGTTGCCGTTTCCAGAGCAAGCACTGAGTCCCACTGAGTCACTGAGTCACTGAGTCACTGAGTCCCACTGAGCCGTTCAAACTGAAGGGATCTCTCAGCGTTTTCCAGATCTCCGGCAGCTTTGCTTGCGTTTTACTCCGAGACGGAGACGCAGCTTTCTGACGACTTCCTGCGCCAAACAGGAAGCGGCTGTCAAAAGTTCTCCATCGTTTCCTAGTGAGATTCCTGACCAACCGCAGACCATCTGTCACTTGTTCTTGGAAGGGGGCGGAGCTCGGAGGGGGGGGAGTCTAGTCTAACCACCTGTTAGTCGGTGCCAGGGGGTCAGAAATGTAGAAATGGAACTGGTCCTCTGTCAGCGTCTGTCTGTCTGTCTGTCTGTCTGTCTGTCTGTCCTGGTCGTGCTGTCTCTTCGTCTGCCAGTCCTCTTAGTTTAGTTTTAATCATTTTTTTCCCAGCATGTTGTTGTTGTTGTTGTTGTTGTTGTTGTTGTTGTTCTTCTTCTTCTTCTTCTTCTTCTTCTTCTTCTTCTTCTTCTTCTTCTTCTTCTTCTTCTTCGCCTCCTGCATCTTTTCATGGAGCTCATAACTTTTCTTTTGTTTTAATTATTGATGGACTGCACTGGTGGTCTGTTTCCTCTAATAGAAGCTGATGTGTTTGAGTTCAGCTGAGTCACGGCACCAACCTGAAGCTCCTCCATGCTTCCTGGTACACACACACACACACACACACACACACACACAGAGGAGGATGTGTGTTACTCATAAATGATTTAGTCACATCCTCAGCATGCGCCGCTCTTATAAAACATGAGTCACCGGCGAATCATTTCTTTTTATTCTTTTATTTTTTTCTACCCTTGAGAACAAGGCCTCCGTCTGCCTCGTCAACCTGTGCTGGTCGCAGGCGGGCGGCGGCGGCGGCAGCGGTGGCGGCAGCGCCGCACAACAATGCCCAGAGTCGAGATGTCTGAGCCGATTGGCTCTTGAACAGAAGTGTCCCCTGGGCCCCGGGGCCGCTGTTATCCTGCCTGGCACCACTTCCTGCGACAGCGGCTGCAGAGCCGATAATCAAACAGAACAATCAGACAGAACGGTGCTAAACAGGAGCCGCAGGCCCTCAGCTGGCGGCTGAAGTTCAGGTCCGCGATGGGGAAGTCGCTGGTGAGCCGCCAGCGCCAGCGAGGCCTGAACACACTCAGAAAAAGACATTTTCCCAATAACAGGATCATAAAGTTATTCTCCATTGTTCTTTTCACATCTTATAACATCCACTAGGTTGCGCTGCTTCCGTTATTGTATATTATCGGTTATTAGCTGGTGTTGCCAGGATCCATGAAGTCTGCCTGAGGCCTTTAGAACCGACACTGCCGGCTCCTGTGCACTGCAAGTGAACGCATCCGTGGTCTTTTGCAATCTCAGCCAGTCAGATCTCTAATATGCGACGCTAAGACCAGCTAGCTGTGCTATGATGTGCTGTGACTGGCTAAGCCCTGAGAACCTTACAGACTGAACTCAACCCGGGAATTCGGTCGCCACCACGACAAACCCACAATGGCTGAAAAAGAATATAAAGATTTAGTTGCCGAATCATCTGCAGTTTATAATGTAAATAAGACGGCGCGTTGCCACAGTAGCTGCCCGACACGTTTGATTATTTAATAACTTAATAATCGTTATTAGTTTGTTTCGTTATCGTCTCGTTGGCGTCTGATACGGAATGGCGCCGCTGCGCAGTTTACCGGACAAGTTTGGACAAGAGTTAAAATTCAGAGTACTTTCATGAATCGTTTCTAAAAATGGCCTTTTATTTTGTAAGGTTTGACAGCGTCAGTGGCCGTAGTTTCCTGCTGTTAATTGTGATTTTAAATGCTACGGAAGTGGAAGTGTTTCCCCACTAGATCCCGACTGTATATGACGGTAACGGCATGCTGGATGGATTCTTCACCCTTGCTGTCATCTTGACTGTAATATGAGGTGCAGTCATTGAGGGCGGACATTGACTTTGGCCTGGCGGTGTGAAAAATGTTCCGGACCTGTGGAGGCACAGAATCTGTCCGGGGCTTTGGAATGTGTCCGGGGTCCTACGGCAACTCTATTAGGACAAACTACACCGCGTTCGGAAAAATAGACAGAATAGTAGATAGGTATAGATAGATGGATATCATCATATCATACACATATATATGTAATGGATAGAATGAACTAACAATAGATTGGTAGTTAGATAGATGGCTATCTGTCCAGCTACCGCTACAGTTTTTTCCCCGTTTGTTCGTTCGACCGCCGTCGTAATAGACTTGCCGCATGTGACGTCATCGGCCGTCGCCGGATCCCGTCCGATGACGTCATCCACGGCAAGTCTATTAGGACAAACTACATCGCGGTCGAACGAACGGAAGTACAAACGATAGCTACATAGATAGCCATCTACCTGTTTGTTCATTCGTTGTGTCCTTTACATAAATGTATAAAAATAGAACATACACCCATCTAGTTATCTACTTTCTATTGTTTCCGACCGCGATGTAGTTTGTCCTAATAGAGTTGCCGTAGGACCCCGGACACATTCCATAGAGAACCAATCAGTCGAATCGGAATGCATTGACCTTGTTTAAGCTAACGCAGGACCTCCCTGGGTCTTCGTAGCGGCCCTGCTGGCAAAGAATCATGGGAGTCGGAGTTCAGTTGTTGGGAAAATGTTGCAGGCCGGAGGTCCGTTTGAAAACAGAGGGAAAGAAAGAAAGAAAAAAAACACACACACAGAGGGAAACGGCACAAACACGCTGTCTGAACCGCAAGCACGCAGAGGCAGCGTGTGGAGCAGCGACTCCGCCCTCACATTATTGATGTCGCCGCTCTGTTTTGGAAGGCGTCTGTGAGTCGCACGTGTGTCACTTCTGCCGAGACGGCGGCAGGAGGAGGAGGAGGAGGAGGATTTATGTCGGCGCGAATCAAAAGCCGCGCGTCGTGGGGTTTTCGGTGCCGTTTGGTTTTTTTCATCTTCTGGCCTCCGGGAGCAGCAGAGAGGAGCCAGAAAACACAAGCAGGCCGCCAGCGCCGGGCCGGGCCGGGCCGGGCCGGGCCGGGCCCTTCAAAAGTCAACTGCTTTCTCTGCTGAAGGGCCCCGCTGGGCTGCGTGCCAGCCACACACACACACACACACACACACACACACACATGCAAGCAAACAGACAACTAACACACCTACATGAATCATGCATGTGAGCACTGAAGGCGAATACACACACGCACACACACCTCAACAAGCACAAGTTCATGCACACACACACACACACACGCGCTCGGTCAGACGCATGTTGAGGAACTCCTGTTTTCCCACCAGCTCGGCCTTGTGGGAAAATCCAGGCTGGTCAGTAATTGATTCCGCCCTGCCAGCTCCATTAGTTTGTGGCACAGTCACACACACACACACACACACACACACACACACGGAGGGCGAGATAAAAGCTCTCCTCCTATTCGCCGAGCCGCTCCGCTTCTCTTTTTTTTCATCGGAAGATGTTTTTTCTTCCTCCTCCTTTCTAGCGCCACCTGTTTGTCTCCTTTGATCCTGATTGTTGGAGATTTAATTAGCCGCCGCTCATTTAAATAAACCTGCTGAGCAGAACTTTCCTTCCAGATCTCCGCCCACCGACCTCTGCTGTCAGGCTCCAACTCCTCCACCAACTGGGAGCCTTCCAGGTCCCAGTGGAGCAGCCTGGCGGTGAACATTTAGCCCTGTGTGACATCACAGGGGGCTGACTCCAAGGATTTTTTTTTTTGGGGGGCGATTGGCACGGGAAAGCAAAGAGTGGGAGGCAAAGGACGAAGGTTGATGAAGATGAAGTTGTGGGAAGTTCACAGGCAGGAAAGAGAGGCTCGTTGTCAGAAAGATATTGAACAATGTGAAAGTTGAACCGCAGAGCTTCAGGGAGATGACTTGAGCACAGCTGATTTCACTCTTTCACACTTCAAGATGCCGACTGCAGGGTTGAAGACACAGGCCAGAAGAAAAGAGCATAAAAAAAAAATAATCCCATTTTCCATTCAGCGTTTTGACCAATGTGAATTAAACATACATTAAAAATCAAGCAAAGAATAAAGAGAAACCGTCCAAATACTTCTGGTGACTTCTATTGGCCTGTTGACAGCAGACGGAGACTGCTCCTCCTGCTCCTCCTCTCTCCTCCTGCTCCTCCTCCTCCTCTTCCCCTCCCTCCTGCTCCTCCTCCTCCTCCTGCTGCTCCTCCTCCTGCTCCTCCTCCTCTGCTCCTCCTCCTCCTCCTCTCCTCCTCCCTCCTCCTCCTGCTCCTCTTCTCCTCCTGCTCCTGCCTCCTCCTCCTGCTCCTCCTCCTCCTCTCCCTGCTCCTCCTCCTGCTGCTCCTCCTGCTCCTCCCTCCTCCTCCTGCTCCTCCTCCTCCTCCTGCTCCTCCTGCTCCTCCTCCTCCTCCTCCTCCCCCTCCTCCTCCTGCTCCTCTTCCTCCTCCTCCTGCTCCTCCCTCCCTGCTCCTCCTCCTCTCTCCTGCTCCTCCTCCTCCTCCTCCTCCTCCTCCTCCCTCCTGCTCTTCCTCCTCTCTCCTCCTGCTCCTCCTCCTCCTCCTGCTCCTCCTCCCTCCTCC
>CM020502.1:33131443-33293943 GCA_009823395.1 Thamnaconus septentrionalis | reverse complement strand
TCACATGCCGGCGATAAGCAGCCGTAGGATCGGCCATTCGCCGCGGTTTTGGCTGGAATATTTCCGTCTAGACGAGAAACGTTTCTCCGAGCCGAGTCGGGCAACAGAGCCGACAGTCGACGTCTGCTACGGTGGTAATTACCCCCAATTATCGTTTCGTTTGGGCTCGATATTAATTACAGCAGTCGGGTTCACTATGAAAAACACCAAAGGTTATTTGTTGTGAGTTCCAGGGCGACGCTGACAGCTTTTTGTTTTTGTGGATTTTTCATTGCGTTGATAATCATCTGTGCGTGTGCGTGTGTGTGTGTGTGTGTTTGTGTGTGTGTGTGTGTGTTGTGTGTGTTTGGCTGCATGTGACTGTTGAACATACATCATTAAAGACGGCGTGCAAAGTGAAAGGTGGTGAGTGTGTGTGTGTGTGTGTGTGTGTGTGTAATCCAAAGGTAGGCTGGGTTATTATGTCAATTATGTTGCTGTCACAGAAAGGTCGCACACACACACACACACACACGCAGACGCACACACACACACGCACACACGCTGGGCGCTGCCTTTGCTTTCCATTTGTTAGCTGTGAAATATTAATCACAGTCAGCTGTCCAGCTGACAGGGAGAGGATGCAGCACACACACACACACACACACACACACACACACACACACACACACACACACACGCACACACACACGCAAACACAGACCTGTGCGTTGCTCCGACGTGTACACATTCACATGCATATCAGTAACAGGTTCTGCAGCACGGACACACACACACACACACACACACACACACACACACACACACACACACACACACACACACTCACCTCTCGCCTGGGCATCTGTGAGCAGCGCGTCGTCGCAGCTGTCTGAGGGATTAGAGGCGTCGACCCCGGAGGTCGGCGTGTTCGCTGACCTGTCACAGAGCGACCACGTCGCCGTGTTTCCTCTCCACCAATCAGAGCTCAGACCTGCTCGTCAGGCCAGCAGGGTGTGTTTGTTGTGTTGTTTTGCTTTGTTTTCAGCCTCGCCGAGGTTGTGAAAGTCCACTCCGTCCTTCTCGTTCCTCTTAAAACGCAAACTGAACCTCGTCCCTGATGTTTCTTTTAAGAGCCTCGTCAAAAGATCTGTGATCGCTGTGCCAAAACTGTGTCGCGCATTTTGTGTTGTTGTTGTTTTGTTTTTTTTGTTTTTTAATTGCGCAATAAATGTTTTTAAAAAATCACTGATTTTCCAAACGCCTTTTGAAGCAACACATCTGCAGCCCGACTTTCACCGCTGGTTTGGATTCCAGAAGCCACTTGACACTCGTCAGGATTACACAAGCCAGCGCAGATAGTGGGAGAGACACGCAGTCTGTGAGGGAGGGTGTGTGTTTGTGGCGGCAGCCTGGGCGGAGCAGCGTCCGCCGGCTTTGTGTCTTCTCGAAGATATTTGTTGGCTGCGACGCCGCAGCCGTCACCGCGGACACACAGACTTCCGAAGAAAGAAAGAAACGCCAGCGTGGGCGTGATTCCTCTCGCAGGCACCTGGTTTCACTGGAATTAGCCTCCGTCAGCTAACAGTAGCTAGCTTCAGTTAGCTCACAACTGGTTGCCGTTGACGCTCATCTTGATGAGAGATGCACCGATACCACTTGTTTACAGACCGAGAAGAGTACGAGTACTTCAGTGTCACCGATGCCGATACCGAGTACTCAATAAGGCCATCGCACATTTTAGGACACCATTTTTTATTTTTTTTTATTTTTCCACAGAAGTTCCCAACACAAATTTAACAAAATTGTCACATACATACATGTATAACTGGTATCGGGGTCATGGTATCGGAACGTATTTTACGAATGCAAGCAGAGCACTCACCCCCAGTATCGGTACCTATACCTGATAGTGGTATCGGTACCCATACCCCATAGTCAGTATTGGTACCAATACCTCATACTGGTATCAGTATCGGTACTGATACCCGATACCCGATATCAGTGCATCCCTAATTTTCGGACCAAATCGTTTTTTTTTAACGCACAATTTTCAATTGAATTGTCCTGAGCAAGCTTGCGATGGTCTTTTCTAACATTTCTAATAGATTCCCAGTTGTGTTTTTCCAAAGAAAATGTCCCAGCCGTGCCCCCCCCCTGACCCCCCCGCCCACCGGCTGCCACTCCAGACTGGGCTGGAGGCCACACAGGGTTGTGACACCGCGACTCGGCCGGGGAGTGCATGTGACGTGGGAACGGCCGGGACCGTTCAGAGTCACAGCCCCACCGCTGGCTGCACCGCCGCCGCCACCGTCGCCTGCCAGGGGTCGTGGGGGGGTCGGTAGTGGGGGAGCCGGGGGGGGGGCGGCGGCTTCCTGGATACTTGGCATTCCTGCAGCCAATGAGGACTGTGAGAACCGAAGGGCAGCGGCGGGCAGAAAACATTCTGGGGTCTTAAAGCGGCTCGAGAGGCCGGTACAGTGTGTGTGTGTGTGTGTGTGTGTGTGTGTGTGTGTGTGTGTGTGTCTGTCCCAATTTTTTTTTTTATAGTTGAAGTTTAATGTTTGATTTTAAAGCCTGCTTTTTTATTTTCATTCTTATTTTCACTTGTCTGGCTTGTGAGAATTAATCCGTGATTAATCCGTGATTAATCACGGATTAATCAGCGATCAGTGAGGTGACACACAAAGACGCAACGTCTGAATTTACGACCATTTAATCTCACTTGTCACCTTGATGGACACGTATTCAGCCACTGGTCCAAGACTTAAAAGTGGGCGGGGTTTTGGAAAAAGGCCAATTAGAGCCATAAATGAGCAGCAGAAGTCTTTTTACTGCTGAGGCGTCGTTCTGACAGAGGTCAGGACAACGATCTGAGTGTGTGTGTGTGTGTGTGTGTGTGTGTGTGTGGCGATGTTGCCCTCTTTGCCCACTTGCGAAACGTCACCTCGCCGGGCATTGTGGGTACCCCCCTCCCCCGCACCTCCTCTTGGTGCCCCCTCTAATGATCATTTAACCATTAGGGGGCTGGAGGGGGGGGGGTCCCTGACAGCTGAGTGTGCCCACTTTCCCATGCTGCCAGGGGTCAGAGGTCACCGTGCAGCCACCGGCACAGTTGTCGTGACCCCCTGGGCGCACACAAGGCGGCTCCTGTGCGACTGTATGCGAAACAAGAGAGGCGGCGAGGGGCCTCGAGCGTGCACGTGTGTGTGTGTGTGTGTGTGTGTGTGTGTGTCGGCCACACGGTCCCCTCAGCAACCGTGACCGTGGCCTTGTGAGGCCTCCTGTTTTGTTTTGGTTGAATCGCATACTGTGTGTGTATGCGTGTGCATGTGTGTGTGCCCTCCTCCCGCCCTGCCGCCCCCCCCCACCCCTCCCGCCCCCCACCTCCCACCCTTGTCGCCCTTTGAACTGCTGCCATTCAAAAGTCAAAGCTTCCTGCTTTTCTTCCTCCTCCAAAAGCAAAATACGCGACCCTGCGTTTGTTTGTTTCTGTCCCGGTTCTGTTCAGGTGGCCGCACAGTTTCTTATCACACACACACACACACACACACACACACACACACACACACACACACACACACACACACACACACGCACACACACACAGGAAGTCAAAGAAAACTTCACCTGCACCTGCAGCCGCCCAGGTGGGAAGAAAAGAGTTCAAGTGGCTCCTGTCAAGTTGGACGCTTCTCAGCTCTGTGTGTGTGTGTGTGTGTGTGTTTTGTTGAGCTCCCTCTGGCACCCGGGAACCACCCGCCGCTCTGTGTGTGTGTGTGTGTGTGTGTGTGTGTGTGTGGGCTTTGATGTTGCCCTGCAGCCCGGGGCAGGTGGCAGCGAGCCGGGAGCCTCGGCGGCTGCGTGCAGGATCTTGACTGCAGGCCGGCGCTGCTCGCTGCCGCCGCCGCTTCGCTGGAAGTCAGAGCTGGAAGTCAGAGCAGGGGATTAAGGGTGGGTGGCTGCGGGTGTCATTAACCAGGTATTTTATTCATTACGCCGGCACGGCAGAGGCAACGTTGTCTTCACGGAAGCTCGCATGCGACTTCAGGAATCGCGAGGAACCTTCACCAGGCCTTCCTGCGACACAGAGCGGCCTTTTAGAAAGACAAATGATTTTGCTGCTGAAGCACTCTTTATTGGCACTTAGCAAGGTGGACGCCGAGGCAATCCTCTGAGGAGGCCTGCGTCAGAGGAACTGTCCTCCAGGATCGGACTGAAGAGGGTTCTTCAGAGGGTTCTTCAGAGGAATTCTATTATTATTGATGAATGAAATGAACATTATCTCCAGTGTGCACAGTAGCTGTAAATACTGAGCTGAGAGGTGGAGAAGGTGGAAGAAGAAGTAGAGGAACATGAGGAAGAGAGGGGGAAGGACGTGGAGGAGCTGGAGGTGGAGGAGGAGAAGAAAGAGGAGGAGGAGAAGGACGCAGAGACAGAGGAGGAGGAGAGGGAGGTGGTGGAAAAGGAGGAGAGAGAGAGAGAGAGAGAGAGAGAGAGAGAGAAAGCAGGCAGACAGACAGACAGACAGCAGAACTCCGGGAGCATCGTCCCTCATCCCTCTGAGAAGCTGCTTTGTCGGCGCTAATCCCCTGTTATGACAGTGACACAGTCCATCGCTGCCTCCTTCCCACAGGTTGGAGGGGAGAGGGAGGGAGCGGGCGAGCGAGCGAGCAAGTCAGTGAGAGAGCGAGTGAGTGGGCGAGAGAGAGAGGGAGAGAGAGAGTGAGGCAGGGAGAGAAAGCAGCAGCAGGATCTCAGTGAGGGAACTCGACACCGCAGCCGGAGTCACGGCAGCCGTGCTACCACGTGTGTGTGTGTCAGTGTGTGTGTCAGTGTGCGTGTGTGTGTGTGTGTGTGTGTGTGTGAGAGAGAGAGTTGTCTTTCATTTGATTTAATTCAGATATTCCCCTACATGCTCAGGGTGCAGCGGGGTTCAGGGTTCATCGGCCTCAGGGAGCCGTTAAAGGGACAGTTCACCCATAAATGTCAACTTCCATTCGTCCATCTGGTGGCGCTGTGTCAGCGGCGGCTGTGTCCATGCTTCATGGCTGGACGTGTGGACTGAAGCAAACAGGAGCGTAGTTTCAGAGCTGCAACTTTGCTCCACTGGCTCCCCTGTGAAGCTGATTTCATGTCAGCGTGATTCTCTATGGATTATTATATTGTGGTGGACAGGATGTGACGTCACTGATGGCCTTGGCGTGAAACGTGCGGCCCGCCATGTTTCCAAGTCATCAAACATCTCCGAAACATACAGATTGAATCCGGGGAAAGACATTTTTATAGAAAGTCTCTGCTTCTTCTCCTCTAAACCTTCTGATGGCGGCCAGAGAAGCGGCAGGAAGCTGTGCCAGCAAGGCAAGGGCGGAGTGGGGAGAGCGGGGGGTAGAGGGGTGGGGGCAAAAACAACAAAAAACCCCCAATGCCCAAAACAAAAGTACTTTTTTTCCTGAGCGGCCCTGTGAGCCGACTAACCCCTTGCACACACACACACACACACACACACACACACACACACACACACACACTCACGCTCCCAGGTTTCCTGCTTCCCCTAAACATGAAAATAGCCCAGAGTCCCCAGAAATAGCAGAAGAAACCCTGAGACAGCAGCCCAGCAGCCCAGCAGCTCAGCAGAGCCGCAGGGCTGCTGGAGCAGCGGGGCTTTCCAGGGTGGTTAGCAGAGTGGACACACACACACACACACACACACGCAGTGCACACACACACAGGGGGTCACGCTCGTCTTATGTACAACACAGCCGACCCACAGAGAAGATCTGGGGTTAAACTGCTCTGGTGTTCACATTTCCTCAAGTGCGGCATTGTGTGTTTGTGTTTTCAGACGTTTTTGTTGCTCCGTGTGTGTGTGTGTGTGTGTGTGTGTGTTTTGTTTAGTTGCAATGAGCTCAGCCAGTCAAAGCGCGGCGGCGGCGGCGGCGGTAATTAGACGGCGCTGCTTCATCGAGGTTTCCCACATTCACCTCCACGCTGCCGCTCTCACAGAGACACGTCGAGCCGCCGCCGCTGCCGTTTGCAGCGCCTCTGCGGCCGCCGTGCGTGTGTGTCTCTCTGTGTGTGTGTGTGTGTGTGTGTGTGTGTCGCTGTCTCCTCCTGTCAGCCGCTCAGTCTGGGACCCCGAGGGGAAAGGGGAGGGTTGGGGTGTGTGTGTGTGTGTGTGTGTGTGTGTGTGTGATCAGCCATCTTTGTTGTGCGGGTATAAACCACTTCTCCTCCTTCTTCTTCTTCTTCTTCTTCTTCTCCTCCTTTATTCCTCCCTCCACCACTCTTTGGCTTTTCTGACATTCCTCTTTTTTTCCCACCGTTCCCCCCTTAAAAAAACCAACCCCCCCCCCCCCAACCCTCTCCTCTGAACTCTGCCAGTCCTCCCCCCTCATTGGCTCTGAAAATAGCGCCGCTGCTTCCTGGTCCTTCATCTTGCTGCTATCTTATCATGTCTGAGTGAAAGTGCAGGGCGGGTCGGCTCGTCAGAGCGTCTGCTGCCGCTCCGCCGACCGCCTCGTCCCCCGCCGCTCATTGGCTGTCGACTTTGTTTTGATGAAAAAAGGGGGGGAAAGTTCCCGCTCGACTCCCCCGAGCAGCGGCTGTTTTTTTTTGTTGCGCGCGCTCGGTCTCCCAGGTCGGCGGCGGAGACGCAGGGGTTGATGCCCGATGTGTTTATGATTAGGATAAAATTACTTTTCTCATTACAGGTTATGGGAAAGTTTTTTTTTTTTTTCAAGAACAAAAAAGTCGCAAATAAAAACTCCCACTGCTCCTCTACACCTACCGGAGCTAACCGCTAAGCTACTGCTAGCTAGTCTGATTAGTTTTACAGCCGTTATCACGTTCCACAAGGTTTTCCTTTGCAATTATTAACCCACCGTCGTACGACACGGAGTTGTTTTTATGGAATTTGCAGCGTTCATATGGGTTTTTATGCCTCGTACCGATCGTTGCAAAAACGCTTGGCTGATTTTCAGAGTTTTTTATCGCGAGGAGAAGCCAGCCCTCAGTCGACTTCCCCGCCAGGAGGTTCAGACCGCGTGGGTATTGAACAGTGCAGAACAGATTTTTTTTTCCCACCTCAAATATTGATTTGTACTCCAACCTTAAATTGCCAAATTCTGAATCTGTCAGGCTTCATGTTGAGTTTACAAGCAGAAACTCGACCCGACGTCGGCGGCTGGGAACTCTGGAAAAGTGACTTTTGATCCGACGGCGACGGCCTGCATGGGAA
Source organism: Thamnaconus septentrionalis (assembly GCA_009823395.1). NCBI lineage: Eukaryota > Metazoa > Chordata > Actinopteri > Tetraodontiformes > Monacanthidae > Thamnaconus > Thamnaconus septentrionalis. The sequence goes on along the minus strand of CM020502.1, from coordinate 33,286,721 downwards.
CCGCACATCATGCTCGGAAAACACGGCCGTGTCCCCCGGCATGTTTGCCCGACTCCAGTCCATTTATTTTATTGACGGCGGTGGGTTTTTTTTACAAGTCACATGACCCTCGTGATGCTTTGAGCCGCGACTCTGTGGAAGAACCGCGCAGAAGCTGCGGCGGCAGACAACTCTCTCACGTAAAGTCCCTCCGTCGGAGCCTGCGGTGCCTCCGTGTGTGTCGGCGGAGAGGACACGCCCCGCCTCTCTCTCTCTCACACACACACACACACAGGCAGGGCCAGAATGGCTGCTCAGTGTCCAGTTCTGGGCCGTGTTCCATCCTCGTGGCCTTTCCCAGCACAGACAATGCTTTGTGTCCCACAAAGGAAGCTCTCAACCAGACTCTGGGGCCCAGTTTGGCCCCTCGGCGGCCCCGCGGACCCCAGAACATCCCCGCACGTCCAACGACCCCCCCCCCAAGCCCCCACCCCTCCTCCTCTGTGATGGCCCGCCGCAACCTGCCGAGGTGCCAAGAGGAACATCTGTCTGTGTGTGTGTGTGTGTGTGTGTGTGTGTGTGTCGGGAGTCTTCCTGTCCGGAGACTCGGTGGTGTGAAGGGGGAGGAGTCCCTCGCCAGCAGCCGCACACAGACTCCAGGTCAGTGGACTAGTGGCCGAGGGAGGAAGTGACGGGAGGAGTGTGTGTGTGTGTGTGTGTGTGTGTGTGTGTTGCTTGCAGTTCTGCTGCTGTGCTTTTTACTCATCGTTCCAACCGCCGCCTGGCTTTCCGGCGGCGGTCGATGCTCAATGCTCAAAATCCTCCCTGTTCTTTGGCCGTGTCTTGTGTCTTCTGTGACGTCACAAAGGGCAGTGGTAGCTCCTCCCAGCTCAGTAACCACTCAGGAGCGTTGGCTCCTCCCTTTGAGTCCCGACAACTTTCAGGCTTCTTCCAGAATCAGTTGCAGTAGGAAGCTGCAAACACCGGGCTAAGCAGGCGGAATTCTGGCCGTCCACCAGGTTTTCTTGCAGCCGATGAGACGTGAAGGTCTGAAAACAATGTTTGCTTTAAAGTGAGACCGTGTTGGAAAGAATAGCAGCAAAATGATTATATTTTTTTTAGAATCCCACAAGTTCGGATTCACCTGCTTTTTAGTTGTTGTTGTTTTGTTTACGTTTTCCCAAAAACAAAACTGCAGCCGCTGGGGCCGGGGGTCAGCGGAGGGGAACCTCTCCTCTCTCTCTGCTTCACCAGGAAGTCGTTGATGGTGAACAGGAACAGGAAGCGGGACGACAGTCTCAACAGGAAGCAGGCGGGAAGCGATGAGTCTGCACACGTCCAGCGCGTCAGGCCGCCGCTGTGACATCACGACGGAGACGGACGGACGGATTCGCCTGTGTGTGTGTGTGTGTGTGTGTGTGTGTGGTGGGGGGGGGGCTGTTTTGATTGCTTCTATTTTAGTTATTTGTCGAGGGCCTCGCGGTATTTCAGCCATGCCGTGTGAAAACACAGCTCCGGGACCCCCCCCCTCTCCCCCCCCCTCTTCCCCCCTCCCCCCCTTCTATATTTACGTTTGTGTCGGCCGGCCCGTCTGCCGTGTTTGTTGTCCCTGTGAGATGGAAATAGACGAGGGGCCGGAGGTTCGCACAGGGAAAAAAGAAAAAAAAAGAAAAAAGAATTCTGTCGGAGGCTCAGAAAGGTCCCGAAAACTGCAGCGAGGCCTGCGTGTGTGTGTGCGTGTGTGTGCGTGTGTGTGTGATTGTTTAATAGGAGACGACTGAGGGGACGAGCGAGGGATGATGGAGGATCATAAAAGTCAGTTCCCTCCGCAGCCTCTATTTAATGTTGTGCGTCTCACCACACATATTTGCTTTGTTGCGTCTCTTTGCACAATTCTCATGAATATTGGGTTGCGTGTCGCACAGCCACGGGCCTGTGGGCTTGTGCTTGCGTGTGTGTGTGTGTGTGTGACAGAGAGGAGGGGGGGGGGGGGGGCAACAAGCACTGTTGTGGCTTTTTCTTCTTCTTCTTCTCCTTCTTCTTCTTCTCACGAGTCACGGCATCGGCCGAGCCGCTGGGTGGCGGCGGCGTTTTTGTTGTGTGCGGCCGGGGAGTGTGGGAGCGAGACAGCGAGGGGAGACAAAGACACCGAGACGGAGGGAAAACAAGGAGGCGGCGACGCACACACACACACACACACACACACACACACGCTCCAGCTGCAGCATCATAAAGTGGAACTGTGCGGTGAAAACGTCCACAAAGTGGGACAAACATAAAGACAGGAAGTGGAGACGCATGAAGAGGAAGCACATACAAACACATAGTGGTGTGAGGTGGAAGTGATGCGTGTGCACGGCATCAGTTTTTTTTTTTTTTTTTTAATTTTTGTTGTTTTGTTAAACTTAACTTAAATTAGTTCATACGTTTGTGTATTTATTTGAGTTGAGGGGTAGGTACATATAAGTTTATACTTCCTCCTACCCCTTTTCGGACATGAATAACATTATTTTAATGTATATTTCACTGCTGTTTGCTTACTTATCCTATTTTTTTTTTTTTTATCTTTTTTTTGTATGTGTTGGTTTTTGTATCCCTTTTATTTTCTCATTTTCTTTCATGTTCGAAATAAATAAATCAAAAAAAAAATCAAATATGAAATATGCCTTTGAAGGGTGTTTAGCTCTTTATTGAAATGACTCTTAAAACACTGAAAAATGGAGGAAATAAAGCTCCTTCATTAATGGCTTTTAACATACTACAATAATACAAAATTCAGTTTGCGGCTGACCAACTTGGTTCCAAGCTTGAGGGGTAGGTATATATAAGTTTTACTTCCTCCTACCCCTTTTCGGACATGAACAATATTATTTTAATGTATATTTCACTGGTGTTTGTTTACTTATCCTATTTTTATTTATTTATTTATTTATTTATTTACATTTTTCTTTCGTAAGTTTTGGTTTTTGTATCCCTTTTATTTTCTCTTTTTTTCTTTCATGTTCGAAATAAATACATCAAATCAAATCAAATCAATAAATGTCAACCAATGAAATTGATCCTCTGTCCCTGCAACTATTTCTGCCATGCAAAGTTCAATTCCAACTCAAACTGATCCAGATTCAAAGAAGAAGCTTTGAAGACGCTTTGCCAACTCTTGATGGTGCAGAGCTGCTGCATCTGCAGGACTCGCAGCGAGAATCCACGGCTAACCTGACTTAAAGTGCCGGTGGTTTTACTGACAAACACAAACGCAGTTTAACCATGTAGATTTACTGTGTGTGTGAATTATATTTGACTGAAACGTTGCAACATCTGTCAACACAAACACAAAGAAACGATACAAGTTCAGATCATCACCGTCACTTTGTTAATACCACACTTTCATAGGTGGTGCCTTTATAGTATTGTTATTTTTTGTTTTTTAAAAAGTTTCTTTTTTTTTTTTAAAGAAGAGCCTTAAAAAAAAAAAAAAGTTCTGCAATTTCAGAATTGCAGATTTCTCTCTTTTGAATGGTTGAAGCGACCGGACCAGTTGGAGGCGTGTCCATCAACAATTTCCAAAGTCCTCATATTAAGTGATTGGCCAGTGTGTGTGTGTGTGTGTGTGTGTGTGTGTGTGTGCAGTAGCAGCTGGCGGACCCACCATGCTGATGTGTCCCTCTAGTCTGCAGGTTGTCGTCATGCTTCCTGTAGTTCATCCAGTATTGCATGATGTCACTTCCTGTGTGGCCGGCAGAGTGTCACGCATGTGTGTGTGTGTGTGTGTGTGTGTGGGCGTGTGGGTGTGGACCCAGCTGCGACGGGGCTCCCACTTGTCTGTTCCACATAAATCCGAGGAGGAAGCTCGGGACGCGAGACGAGAATCTGCACGTTTTTTCCGGCCAGCGGATAAATTTCGGAGCGACTGAGTCACCGGGCTTATCAAGGGTGGATGACGGGCGGCTGTAATTTGTAATTAGGAGCTCGCGAGTGATTAGGGTCGTCTGCGTCAGCGGCGGCTCCGTGCTGTTTTTAGCCGTTTATGTGCTGATTTGTCAACCACACAACTGCAGAATTTGGAAAGAGTGGCGCCTGGCGTTTTGCATTGGGCGAGAATGAAAGAAATCATCGTTGAAATATAAGAAAGTGCTCTTTATTTAAACTGGCTGGCAGAATGCAAACTGCAGACGTTTGACTCTGTCGTCGTTGGCTCCGATTGACCACCGTCTGGCCGACGTGTGTGTGACGCAGACGAGGACGAGGACGACGCTTCATTTCCTTCACGAGTCGCCTGCCGGGCCGTCGCAAGGCAGGCTGGCGGTCACACGCTGGACCCCTGCAGGCTCGGCGAGGGACGACGGCCACGAGCGAAGAACGCGAGTGCCTTTTAAAACAGAATGACAGTGGGAACAACCTTTTATTTTTGCACAATATGGGAACAAACAGGAAAAGGCCTCAAAAATTCTGTATTCAAAAAAAAGAAAAGAAAAATTAGCACAAAGTCATAAATCAGGGTGGGAAAAAAAACAAAAACCCATCACAAGGGTCCAGTGAGTAACGTTCATAAAACTCAACTCATGCTGCATAAAAAAAGTGACTCCCAGACACAACAACATTTGTTGTCCCAGCAGAAAAATCCATATATTTGCGCTCGCTGGTCGACGTGGCTGCAGCTGCGTCCGCGGCTCTGCAGCCCAATCCAGGAGGCCACGCTTCTTCTTCTTCTTCTTCTTCTTCTTCTTCTTCTTCTTCTTCTTCTTCTTCTTCTTCTTCTTCTTCTTCTTCTTCTTCTTCTTCTTCTTCTACTACTTTTTCTTCTTCTTATTTGTCCTCTGTTTGCTTGTCTTGTTTTCATGAAAGGCCACCTAATGTTCCCCAGACTTTGAGGGAAGAAGTCGCCGTGGGTTTGAACAGGACGAGTTGAGAGTCAGTCGGTCGGTCTCGGTCTCCGCTGAGGCCTTCAGAGGGAACTTCATCAGAAATATTCTGCAGGGAAACTGCTGGAATTCGGCCGGTTTGTGATGTCATGAAGGGCACAGACACCTCTACCAGGTGTTGGCTCCGCCCACTAAGGCCGCCCTGTTCTCCTGAACATGTGGCAAGTCCATCAACGAAGCATCAGTTTTAGCAGGAGGCTGTAAACGGAGGACTAAATACAGTATGCTGTTTTCTGGAAAGGTAGAGAAAAAACAATAGTGTCAAACTATTATATATGAATGAATATTAAAGTGTTGTATGAAAAAGTATCTAATTAAATACACTTCATCGACAACTGATTCATTTATTTCCTGAGAGTTTTCAGTGTTTTTTTTGTATTCTTTGTTTCTGCGTTCCAAGATGTCTGGAGCAACACCTCAAACAATCACGCCGTGAAAATAAAGGCTTTTTGAAGGCAGTTTGTTTTACACTCTGCGCTTGTTTACAACCTGCCTGATTGTCCGACCAGGTGTTGCCACAGATGTTCCGGCGTTCCCGGATGTCTCCGACCTCGGCTGTCGCTTCGATTTCACACACGGGAGACGACCGCCTCGAACCTTCTCCCCAAAAAACATCTCAGTCTCCTTGTCGGCTCCAAATCACTTTCAAGATAGCTCCCGTGTGTGTGTGTGTGTGTGTGTGTGTGTGTGTGTGTGTGTGTGTGTGTGTAATCCCTTCCAGCCGTTTCCCCTCCTCTCTTCCCTCCATCTCCTCCGTCACAGGCCTGGGAAGCAGTCGTGGGGGAGATCTCTCACAGCCGCCTTGAGTGTGTGTGTGTGTGTGTGTGTGTGTGTGTGTGTTTGTGTGCGTCTCGCAGACAGCTGTGTGGACGGCCGGGAGCAGCCGTTAGAGCAGGAAACACACACACACACACACACACACACACACACGGCCGGCCCTTCCCTGCATCCCGCCCCTGTCCTTCTCCAACACTCTCATCATCGCTCAGTCTCAAGCTGTGCCTGTGTGTGTGTGTGTGTGTGTGTGTGTGTGTGTGTGTGTGTGTGTGTGTGTGAGTGAGAGAGAGAGAGAGAGGAAATAGAGAGAGACAGTCATAATAGTCTAAGTTGGACAGTACTGGTAATTATATCATTATCTGTCACTTTGTGTGTGTTTGGTTGGGGTTGCAGGGTGGGGGCGCTCTGACCACCAGATGGTAAAGCGCTGACCTCTTTACTAGTGTGTGTGTGTGTGTGTGTGTGTGTGTGTGTGTCGGCTGACACAGGGTCACATTACATGCTTGACTAAGTGGTCATGTACCGTGCACCATCTTGGGCATGTCAGCATGTGTAAGTGTGTGTCTGACCTCGCCTGTGTGTGTGTGTGTGTGTGTGTGTGTGTGTGTGTGTGTGTGTGTGTGTGCACGTGGGGCAGAACCAAAGATGCTAGCCTTCTGAGGGTCGAGCGAACGGCAGTTCAAAAGCTGTGAAACTTTGAAAACAGATCCAGTTTCTCCGTGTGTCAACTGCAGCTTGCAGTTAATATGTTCACTGGCAGTTTGCAAGTTCATAATAGAAATGCATGCTAATGTTTTTTTTTTTTTTTAAATCACTCTGTTGCAGTTGGTCATTTCAAAATGTCATTAAAAAAAAAGACTTGGACAACTTTTGCTAGCTGTTAGCATGTAGCTAGCCTTGAGAGGGAGTAGCAGATGTGTCCTAAGGTGTCCTAAGGTGCATACTTTGACATTTAGTGCAATTTTTAGGTCTTCAGATGCTGTTAGTTAGTTGGCTGTTTTTTCTGGTGCCCCGTGCCGGGCGTTGGCTGAGTCCACCGTCTCTCTGCTTCACCTTCTGCTCTTCAACGCCCACATGTTTTATCTCACAGCGGAACAACTTTAAATGAGCTTGTCTGAAACCCACATTTTCCTCCACAATTTATCCTGAAAAGTTTTGGGGGGGAAAAAAAAACGCATATACATATGAAAAAACAGCAAAAAAGAAAAAGAAAACCTCGTTGGAATGCTAATGGTTTACTGTATTCTGAAGCCAAGCGTGGGACTGTGGGGGTGCGGCGGACACAGTGTGGGGGGGAGTCGGGGTAGGGTAGCGGGGGCGGCGACCCCAGTGTTAGTGTTGGTGCAGCCGCAGGGGCCCAATAAAAACAGAGCTGTCAGTGAGTCGCTAAGGCTCTGTGTCGACCCACAGACCAAATAAACAGCAATCAGCAGCGCTGCTGCTAACTACTCCGCGACAACAACACACAACACGGCTAAGTCCGAGCGAGCGGCGGCGAGCGAGCACACGAGCACGCACACGCACACACACAACGCCTCTACACGTCACCGGCAAGTCCGAAAGGCAAACAAAAGCTGGGGGAAGTCTGTCTAATGAGTGTTTTGGGGCCGAGCCCTCAGAGTGATGTAATGACAACACGCCGACCGAGCGTGTGACTTCCCACCAGCCCGACTCGGACGTGTGTGGGCGCAAAGTAGCGGCGGCGGCGGCGGCATCACCTGTGTGTGAAAAACGCTGCTCATGTTATGTCACGCACTGTTTCTTTTTGGGGGGGGGGGTTCTGTTTTACACGATAGAGGCTGTAAGTAAGGCAGGGGAAAGAAATAATAATCAAGAAGTAAGAGTTAAATCTGCGCAACAGTGGCTTCATTGTTGCTCACCGACGTGTCTGCGGTAATTAAACCTGGCGCAGATTACAGCCGCAGGAAAAAAAAAACACACACACACACAAAAAACAAACTGTGGCTACAACCACGACTTTGATTCCTTGAAACAATTACAGAGCAATCAAAACACGATGAAGAGCTTGATTTTGCGCCGTCGCACCTCACAGCCTCCTAATCTCATTTAGTCTGAGAGCAAATCCCTTCACATCAGATTACAGATTAGTCTTCAAAAACAAAAACAAAAAGTGCCTCCCTCACAACCTGATTCATCTTCCAACACAACGCAGCTTGTTTTCAAATCAGCCCAGTTATGCAACGCGAGCTAATGTGCGAGTATCTGCTTCATATCTGGTAAACTGTGGTGTAAAACTCTTTCCATAAAGCCTTTTAACGCCTATTGTGGATAATAATGCATCATGAAATTGGCGGGGGGAAAAACGTTTGCACACTGGCTTGAGGTGGTTTTCGTCTCTTTGCCATAAAAACAAAGATGTTGTCTGACGTAGTGAAACATTCCACTGATGTGAGAGAGGAGTTGGGCTACGCTAAGTGCTGCCCAATCTCTGGAAAATCCACTTGAGATGAAAAATAGAGTGAATTGCAATGCCAACATAAAAAAAACAACAACTGTATTTCTCTGCTGCAAAACACAGTCCTACAATCCTACAATTTCTAGTTCGCTTTCATACCAGCGCACCGGAACCCGACTTCCGTTCAGTCTGAAAGTGTTTTACAGGTTCACAGCCGTGAAAGAAAAATGTGAAATCCGAGAGGAATCCGAGGCATTACATCAAACCTGGCGTCCAAACCCCCCCCCTCCCCCGCCGGATCCTCGACTTTTTTTTTTTTTTTTTTCTCCTTTCCTCTCTCTTCTGCAAATCTCCAGGAATGCCTGGACGGGGTGTGACCGCCCGGTGTGCAGCGACGGGGGATCAGACAGGAGAAGTCCCGGCTAAATGGGCTGCCACTGTCTGGACAAGGCCCGCTGCAAAGAGGACGACGATGGGAGCAGAGAACTGTCGGGGGAGGGAGGGCGACCACGAGGTCGCCGGCAGACACGACTGGCACACACACACACACACACACAGTCAAATCTCACAACAGTAGCAGAACTGCTTGAACAACTTGGGAACCATGACTTCCATGCTATCTTAACGCTACCCAGTTGTCTTGCATGTTTTTTTAATGACCATTCAGAAGGTTTGGAGACATCTGTCATTACTTTCCTCTTGTAATTGAATGCCAGATGCCCAGGGACTCATCAAACCTCGGCCGGTTGACGTTTCCCACTCTCCGTTCTTCCGTTCTTCCGTTTCCCTCCACTTCTTCACCACGCTAGCCACGTTAGCCACGTAGCGCCGTTTATTAGCAGCCCCTTTTGATTGCACCAAACAGGCCAGTGGCTCGCCGGTGGTGGTCCGTCTCAACAGAAAATAGGGTTTTAAGCAGCATGGATGGCTTTTTACTCAGGAATTAAATACATAAAGCTGAAAAGAACCAGCGGCGCTGATTCATAGGCTACTCCAGGCAAGCTAGCAGCCAGGACGCAGTTGTTGTGAATGGGTTGGGCAATTGTATTAGCTGCAGCTCCATAGATCACGGTTTTGAACGCAAACTCTATGAGGACGGATGTGAGTTTGCATCGATGATAAATTGATGTTCAAGACGACTCAGAACTACGAGGCAAACTCCGTCTCATTCATTCATCTTCTATACCCGCTTATTCCTATTCAGGGTCACGGGGGTCTGCTGGAGCCTCTCCCAGCTGTCTTAGGGCGAAGGCAGGGTGACACCCTGGACCAGTCGCCAGAACTCCGTCTCATATCCAATCAAAACAGGACGCAGCATCTCCTCGTCAGAGACGGCACAACTCTGTATTTTAAGGTACGGTTGGCAACTCTACTGTCCAGCGTTGTTGTTGTTGTTGTTGTTGTTGAGCCTCTTTGGGGTAAAAACCACCATGACATCATGGCCACGCCCCCACTGCCAGCCCTGACCGGTGGGATCGGTACGGTTTCCTGCTGTCGCGGCCACACACGCAAACCACGCACGCAAAGTGGCCGCGCTTGAAAAATAAACAGGCGGCGCTCGCCCTGACCCCCCCCACCAGCTCCCCCTGACCCTCTCCGACCCCCCCCCCACACACACACACACACACCCCGGAGGGATCGATTTCACGGGATCACACGGCGAGCTCTGGTTCCCAGGCGCTGCTCACGCGCTCTCTAGACGGCGGCCGCTGCTTCCCTCTCACAGCCTGACTCCTGACCCGCCACCAGCGCCGGGGTCAGCAGACCGCCCACCCTGCCCCGCCCGGCCCGGCCTGGCCCTGGATGCTGAACGGCGGGGAGTTCTGGTGGGGGTGAGGGGCGTGAGGGGTGTGAGGGGGGTCTCGTTTAGTTCTCTTTTATTCTTTTTCCTCCCAGTCGGGGGGCCAAATGTCAAACGTTTGTGCATGTCGCTCCTGTTCGGCCTCGTTATTGAATTAGCGGCTAAAAAGCAGCGATTAGTCTGCAGCAGTGTGTTAGACATGTGTGTGTGTGTGTGTGTGTGTGTGTGTGTGTGTGTGTGTGTGTGTGTGTGGGGGGTTACTGCGTAAAGCGGCAACGTTGTTTTTCCGTCAAGCTTGGAACCAAGTTGGTCAGCCGTTTTTTTCTTCTAAAGCAGGTGTGGGCAAAATACGGCCTGTGGGCCATCTGCGGCCCGTTAAGCTTTTTAATCCGGCCCGCCGAACTTGAAGAAATTATATTGATAGTATGATAAAAGTCGTTAATGAAGGAGCTTTATTTCCTCCATTTTTCAGAGCTAAACACCCTTCAAAGGCATATTTTATATTTTAGAAACTTTTTTTTTTTTTTTACATATCCCATCATATGTTTTTTTTTCTCCAATGAGGCGGCTCACCAAAACACTCTGTCACAGTTGAGAAGCCACTGTGGCCCCCGCAGCCAGGAGCTTTTCTCACCCCTGCTTGTGACTTGCGTTGCATTCCAGCAGGTTGTTCTGCTCTGGAACCTCGGGCCGTCCGCTCCCCTCATCTGCAGCTCACTCGCATCCACATGGGAGGAAGAAGAGGAGGAGGAAGGGGAAGGGGGGGTTAAAACCAGTTGAGGGCAAAAGCCAGCCCCCCCCACCCCCAGTGCAGAGGGCCACTTTCCAAAGTGTGAGCGGAGAATAATCACCTCAAGCCGAGATCAAAGTCACATCATCTGCCTTTGTTCTCGCCGACTCTCGCCGCCGCCGTCAGCAGTGCTGGCGGCCACCCACCGGGAGTTTCACCCCCCCCTCCTCCAGACATGACCCACCCCTCCAACTCCGCCCCCCTAACACCCCACCCCACCAGCTCGCCGCCCTCCAGCAGTCCCCTCCAGATAAAGAGGCAGACAGGAGGCACTGATTGGGACTTCCTGTGAATATTCACCGCTGCCCTCTGCCTGGCACACACACACACACACACACCTGCTGGATGTATATCAAATGAACCAGACGTGGGATCAGACGACTCTTTGGGGAGATCAGAGGGCCGCTGGTTGGGCGGCTGGCTGCTTCCTGCGGGGTCTTAAAGTCCAGACGAGGTTCCGGCTGCGTGTTGCTCCTCCATCGGCTCGTCTGTCTGCGCTTCGACACGGCGGGTGGATTCTGTCCTGCGAGCACGACGCAACCTTGCAGCAGGACAACGCTACTAGAGTTTCTCTCTCACACAGCCTTACATGCAGCGCACACACACACACACACACACACACACACACGATCCACACACTTGCACACTTGATCCCCAAACTTGCTTTCTCTCTCTCTCTCTCTCTCTCTCTCTCTCTCTCTCTCTCTCTCTCTCACACACACACCCCACCACCACCTCCTCCTCCTCCACCTCCTCCTCCTCCTCCTCTCCTGTCTCTGAGGCACAATGGTGGCTTGTCGCACACATCTGGTCCCAGCGCCGGGCGGCCCGCTGCTTCCTCTGGCTGTCGGGGGGGGGAGCGGAGTCGGCCTTCCTCGCCGCTCGGCGCGGCTCTATTTATAAACAATAACAAGGCTCGGCCGCCGCGGGGGGTTTTGGCCCCCGCGAGAGCCGCTCGGCCGCATTGTTTCCAGCGGACAAACGTCTGTCTGCGGCTGACCTGCAGACGCCGCAGCTCTCAGCGAGCGGCTCTCAGTGACTCACCTTCCAAGACTGCAGCGCCGGCCGGGCGACTCGTGATTATGGCGACCGCCGCTGCGTGTTTGAGCCGCCGGCGTGCCCACTGATGTGTGTGTGTGTGTGCGTGCATGTGTGTGTCTGTGGCTGATGGATGGAGGGTTGTTTTTTTTTTTTTGGTGCATTCCACAGATGAAGAAAGTTTCTCTCCTGTTGAAAAGTGCCAACGTTGCCATCACAAGAGAGAGCCGCTGGCGCTGATCCGTCCCGGGATAAAAATAACATTTCATGTTTTATGGTTGACCTTAGAGGATCTATTTATTAGCCAGGGCATCAAATGGGTTGATGGTCCAACCCCCACCCCCAGGCCTCACTGCATTTAGTACTGGAGGACTCCTCCAGCCTCTCCTCGGCAAGACGGAGAGTCGTACTGTAATAGTGAGGAAGTCAGGAAGTCATTGGTTGGAAAGTAAAATAAAAGTCTAAGGTCCCCATACTGAATTAATGTCCATGATCTTTTTGAACTGATCGTTCCAGATTTGCTGACTTAATTCTGGAAAACTCTCTTGACAAAACTGCACATTTAGCCCTGTGTTTACAGTCTCCTGCGAAAACCGATGAAGAAGAAGAAGAAGAAGAAGACTTTTTTTGATCCCACGGTGGAGAAATTTGCATACTTACAGCAGCAACAAGAGGCTGAAACGCGGCTTCGTCGCGAGTCGGACGCCACATGAAAGGGAGGCGTCTCTCAGCGGCCGACAGCTCGGCCGTGCCTGTGTTTGGCGGCAGCCTAATGGAGAGTTCCTGAGCGCCGTGTCAACATCGTTTGTCAGTGCCACTCTGTCAGCGCCGCCGGCCCACTTCGGCTCCAACTCCACAAAAAACGCTCCACCCCGCCCTCCGAAGGGAGCCGGCGAATCCAAAACTGCCGCCGTCTCCTACGAGAGCGCCCCCCCGAAGGGATGCATGAAAAAAACCTTAACTGGCAGTAAAATGAAGCTTAGGGGCCATTGAAGCGAATCCGGCTTTCTCTGAAAACGCACAAATATTTACGGTGTTTGGCCTTGATAATAATAATAACAATAATAATAATAATGATAATAATAATAATAATAATAATAGATTTTATTTGTAACGCACTTTACATTTGCCTTGCTTTTACACTGAAACCGCACTTTTCCGGAAACGCTCCTCAGGGGGGATCGGTTTGAAAACGCCGCCTTGCCCAGATTCGAGTGCGCCGAAACCGATCTTTTTTGGAAACGCTGAGGTCACAGCTCTAAACCCCTCCCCCTCCCCAACCTGAGCGGCCTTGAGGTGCAGACGACCACTCATGACAACAACAGCGTCGGGCAGCGGACTTGTTATCGCAAGCTATAGTGAACAGTAACACAAGGACTGGGATATTGAGGCAGGAAACCTAAATGACAAGAAAGTTAGCAAACTTTTACTGGCACGACTCCCAGTCAACCTCAACATGGAGATTCTAAAGCAACTGGAAGCAGCAGTTCAACTCTGTGGTTTATCCACCATCTGTTCACCAGCCATCCTTCTCTTCTCTGTGCTGCTCATGTTGTTAGCGTGCTGCTAAGGTTGTTAGCTAGCTCCTGCTTCTTTAAACACGGCGTGCTTCAGGTGTTCTTCTTCTTCCGCCTTCAGGGAGTAAACTTGCGGCGCCACACCAGGCCTGGAATAGGTACTGCATCCTTCTCAGTCGTTCCCAGCGTCTCCGTGTAAACTGGAATCTTTTTGAACACGGCTTCGTGTAAACGCCTTTTTTTTTCCGAGTTTGGTTTCGAAAATGTGTGGTTTCAAAAAAATCTGTGTCCGTGTAAGCAGCCCCTGAGTGTGTTTTGGTGTGGGATGGGGTGGGTGGGATGGGGTGGGGGTCTGGCGGAGCTGTTTCAATGGCCTGATTTGCATGGCAGAGGGGAGGTTGGTTGGTTGGTTGGTTGGTTGGGGAGGTGAGGGACCCGGGGATGGGGAGGAGGGGAGGGTCGACCAGCAGGAAGAGGCGTGGCCTGATGATGTCGTGTTGTGGGCCCTCCTCACCTTCAAAGGCGGCCCCTGAAAAGCCCCACTAATCACAACATGTGATGAGACCGGTAGAACAAAGACAGCCGTGCAGAAAATAACAGCGTGGGAACTCTGGGTGAACTTGAAATACAACAAGAGGGCTTCCACCCTCCCACCCCCGACACACACACACACACACACACACACACACAATCCCCCCACCCCTCTCCTCCCTCTGCTGCCTCCAGTTACACACACACACACACACACACACACGCACCGAGTCAGCAAATGACACGGTACACACACACGCACGCACACCTGTGTCTTTTGTGTCAAAGTCTTCAGGTTGCATCAAGTTGGACGTACGGAAACGTGGCGGCTCCCACATTCTCCAACCGCCCCCCCTGCCTCCCCACCACACACACACACACACACACACACACCGCAGAAAGTACATAAACACACAAACACAGTAGGGGGGAGGCAGTGTGGGTGGGGGTGTTCTGCGATAATCAGTTCAATGAATGTAGGAGTGCGTCCGTGTGTGTGTGTGTGTGTGTGTGTGCCGCCGCCGCCACTGCAAGTGTAGCCTTGTGCGACAACAATAAGATGAAAACAGCCCTAAGTGCTTCCTCTCATTCATCCACAGCAAACAAAGCAGCCTCCTCTGCCTCTGATGACTATTACGCCTTTGTTTGCTTCCCACTGATAACCATCGCCGTGTGTGTGTGCGTGTGTGACCGTGATCCATAGCTTCGCTGTATGGAGTTTCATGTTTAGCGTCAGCACGGTGACGACGCGTTTCTACGGCTCTGCCGATGCATAATTTGACGTGTATTGGTGTTATTCATTGTCGTCGTTGTCGTTGTTGCTTTGATGCGGATGAGTGAGTGTTGCGTTGCGTCACGTGAGCTGTGACGGACGGACGACGGTGGAAATGAAATCTTTTTGGATGGTTCAAAGCTTTCAACAACAATAAATGAACGACAAAAAATTTACAATTTTATGGACTGAAATTTTAGGCAGACTATTTGAAGTTTGCCATCCAAAAATAATCTGAGCTAGATTTTAAAAAAAAAAAAAAAAAAAGTCTCAGTATGTAGAAATATATTGTGTATTTGCGTATAAATGACAAAAAATGAAATATTGTAAAAATACATCTTGTTTGTTTGTGACTCGTGAATACAAGTGTCCTTTAATTGCTTGTGCATTTCGCTGTTAATTGTCAAATAAAGAAATCAAGAAATTAAGGGCAGGGCCCAGGAAGTACAAGGCATCCTGAGTTAAACACCCCAGCTGGCCACCAACACCAATGTTGTGCAAGGCGTCAAACAGAGGGCTAAATATAATTTAGTTTTATTTCGGTGTCTTGTCCAAGTTCTGCTCCGCTGCAATAACAAACATCCCGGAAATAGCAACATGACTCCAACGTGTTTGAAACGTGGATGGAATTTTTTTTTTTTCTGCTTTAATTAGACGCACACACACACACACACACACAAAAAAAAAACACCGAAATGTTGAACGCAGTCGAGAGGCTGCGTGAGGATCTCCGGCTCCACACGCAAGTAATGTGAGCCCTTCGTGTATACAAACACACGGCAGCGGCCCTGCCACATTATTTTGATGGGGGCGGGGGGGGGGGGGGAGTGTCGTGACCATCATGGGAGCCGTCGGTCTTGTGGTGACGGCGCTGATGTGGAAACTGCCTCTTTGATTGCAACGATGCATTCTCGGGTCGGTGGGGACGGCGCGCGCCGCCGCTGCTGCCGCCGCCGCCGCCGCCGCCGCCGCAGCCTCGTCGTCCCTTGAAGTCCCCGCGCCGTGCACGCGCTCTCCCGCTCCGCTCTCGTCTTGCGGGCTCCGCGTCAGACCTGCGGTGGCTTCCCTGCGTCTCCCCGGGGCTGAGTCAGGATTGGATTACAGGTTCACACGCTCGCTCGCAGACCGCCCGTCGCCCCGACCAATTGCTCCATTCATTCCAGCGCCGGAGACGGCCGTCGGCCTCTGATTGGTTATCAGCGCCGGTTGGGGGAACTTTCCCACGGCCAGCGCGTGCTGACAGCCGGCCAGCCACTCCTCGTCACCGCCGGGCCGGGGACACGCGCACACACACACACACACACACACACACACACACAAGCAGAGGGTGGGATGGGGTGGATGGGGACGAAAGGGGGGGGCAGTCACGGACCGAAAGTCCATTGGGTCGCTGTTTCTCCCAAAGATCCTCGAAGGTGAAAGAAGCGTCACTCAGATGTGTATTCAGTGGAAGGCGGCTGAATTTCATCTGTCGAAAATACAACAACCCCAAAAGTAATCGCAACATCATTGTTGTTTCTACTGTTAGTAGCAGCAGTAGTTGTGGGCATTACAACTGAAATCAAAATCAAATCAAATATTTGATCATTCCAAAGAATGGTCATAATTGTCATTCCTCAGTGTCTTTCCATAGAGGCAAAATGTTTGCTTGAATTTTGGTTATAAAAGATAAATTCTTTCAAATCACGTGATTTTGCCTTTTTTTTTAATTTCATTGCTTGCACGCAACTTTGCTGCCATACTTCAGTTGTTTACTAGTCCATCAATGATCTGAAGAGTCAGTATGGCAGGAGAAAATCTGGAATGTAGAAATATAAATTCATTCATGCAAGGTTCATAACTAATCATCAAAAAGAAAATTCCAATTTTAAAATCCGAAAATAAATTCTAATATTCTTTTCATCCAGGAGTGACATGTCTCGACTCACTTCCCCCTCTCTGATTCGTCCAAGCGCACTGGGACGCGATTGAGCCGACGGCGCCATCACTCACACGGCGCCTCTGCTCTGTGATTGGCTGCCACCTCGGAAGTCGCCGCCCCCGTCGGCGAGCATCGCCGTTGAAATGACACCGTGGGAAAGCCGAGCGCTTCAAACGGGCGGCGAAACTCGGCGCACACGCGAGAACGCAGACGCACACACGGAGACGCGGACCGACCCACGAACACACGCGCGCGCAACTCACTCCTCGAGACGAGTCCAAGTGTCACAGAGCGCGCGGAGCTCCAGTGGTCGCAGTCATGAAGAGGAACCACGACTTCAGCTCCTCGGACAGCGAGCTGGACGAGACGGTGGAGGTGGAGAAGGAGAGCGCGGACGAGGCCGGGTGAGTTTTCTAGGGTTTTATTTAATTTAAAAGGAGGAGAAGAAGATGAAGAAGAAGGGGGGAAAAAAAGATGAAGTACAGAAAGAAAGAAGCGGCAGACGCTCGGTTTGTGTTTGGCCATGGATTACTGACTCGCTGTTTGCCTCATTTTGAAGGAACCTGAGCTCTCCGCTGCGCTCCATGTCTCCCACCACATCCACTCAGGTGCAGGCGAGGAAAAGACGCCGAGGGGTGAGTTATGTCACACACATCGAGAGACAGAGAGAGAAAGAGAAATAAAAGAACATTTTTTTTTTTTTTTTGAAAAATGAAAATGCAATGAAACAGTCAATCGACCTGGTCTTCTAACAATGTGCTCTTTTGTTTTGTTTTTGTTCTGGGCAGATTATTGAGAAGCGGCGCCGGGACAGAATCAACAACAGCCTGAGTGAGCTGCGCAGACTGGTGCCCAGCGCCTTTGAGAAGCAGGTAAAGAAAAAATAAAAAAAAATAAAAGAATAAGAGTAAGGAAAAAAAAAGTCCTGATGACCCCTAATTAGTGTCACTGCCGCATCAACAGTGAGCACATTTTGTGGTGGACTTTGTTTTGACTGTTTCTCCGTGTGACTGTTTAAAGGGCTCAGCCAAGCTGGAGAAAGCGGAGATCCTGCAGATGACAGTGGACCATCTCAAGATGCTGCACGCAGCCGGAGGCAAAGGTACGAGCCGGATCCTGTCTTTTGTTGTATTTTTTCTTATCGTGCTGGTTAAGGATTTTTTTTTTAATGGATATTGTAATGCAAAAAAAAAAAAAATCTTAAGACAAATCTTATAAATTTCACATATATCATGACTTAGCAGCAAGAAAAAAGCGCCTCTTTTGACTCCTGAATCCTATGAACAATTATTCATGCCAGTGACGGTGCTCCACTAGAAGATCTGTTAATAAATCAGACACATGAGTCTATTATTTAAACTCTGTCTTTCTTTCTTTATAAAGAGGAGAATTGTGATAAAAGATCCCCCTCCTTCTACTTCTAGCTGATTATTTATTATTTCGGAGCCACGGAACTTCTTCTCAAACCTCTGAAAAAAACTTTTTTTTTCTGTTCGCCCTCAGGCTATTTCGACGCCCACGCCCTGGCCATGGACTACCGCGGCCTGGGCTTCCGGGAGTGTCTGGCCGAGACGGCTCGCTACCTGAGCATCATCGAGGGCCTGGACACCACCGACCCGCTGCGGCTGCGCCTGGTCTCCCACCTCAACAACTACGCCAGCCAGCGGGAGGCGCACTCGGGCCTGAGTCACCTGGCGTGGGGCTCTGCCTTCGCCACGCCCCCTCCGGCCCACCTCACCCACCCGCTGCTCCTGCAGCAGCAGCAGCAGCAGCAGGCGTCGGCGTCGCTGCCCCGCAGCGCCACCAGCAGCCCGCACACGCCGCTCTCGTCGCCGCCGTCGTCCGCGTCCTCCTCCGCCGCCTCCTCGCCGTCCTCGGAGGGCCCGCCGACCGGCCCGCGCAGCGGCAGCGCCACCCCCCACTCGGACCACGTCCCCATCAGGGTTCCGCCCAGCGCCGCCGCCGCCCTCCACCCGGCTCTGGTCTCGGCCGCGTCCAAACTCTCGCCCCAGCTCATCTCGCCGCTCTCGGCCTTCCCCTTCCCCCTGGGCGCCTTCCCCCTCCTGGCCCCCGCCGCCGCCATCAGCCCCCCCAGCAGCAGCAGCACCTCCAGCAGCGTGGGCAAGCCCTACAGACCCTGGGGGATGGAGATAGGAGCCTTCTGACTCCGACGGAGGCTTCCTCAGTACAAGGACTCGTGGCCCAGTTGAGCTGGACTTTCATGGACGTTCAAGAAAAAAATAAAACGTTTATTTTTCTTCCTCAGATTTGAAAAGTAATATTTTTTTTTCTATGATGTTGGATACGGCTGTATAGCTATAGGAAGCTTTTTTTTTTTTTTTTTTTAATGCGCTCGCTAATGTTTTTATGTTTTGAAGAGAAGGAAATAAAAACAACAAAAAAGAGAACACAGTGAGGAGGAACGCTGAGCGGCACCAGTCGCTGTGATTGATCTCACCCCCCCCCCCCACCCTCCCTCACCCACCCACTGGGCTCGGCCAATCAGGGACGACTTTCCCAGATGGTCAAGCAGTTGCCGCCCGTCAAGTTCTTGGGTGAAACTGCCTCCCCCTCCGCCCCCTCCCCTCCCTTCTGTTTCAGCCAGCAGTGTTGATGCCCTGGGTTGCATTGTGCAGGGGGGGTAGTTGTTGTGACCCCGCCCCTCCCCTCCCCTCCTCCTTTTTACAACACTTTATGGGGTGGAATAACTGAAACCAGGTGTTTTTGTTTGGAGCCAAGGCTGGGAGCAGAAGTTGGCGAGCGCCGCCGACGGTTCCTCCGTCTTTCCCAGCAGCTCCGGCCGACTTCCTCACTACTGTAAATCTTAAAGGTTCCACGATTGTTGTTTTTTTTTTTTTTTTCTTTTACCAGCTTTTGTTGCCGTCGCCCCTTCTTTTTATGTCGACTTGTTTCCATCACATGAGACCTTCTCGTACCTTACCACCTGTCACTCTATGTCACCCTCCCTGTCCCTCCCACTAAAACCTCACTGTGATTTTTTTTTTAATATATATATATTTTATTTTATTTTTTTTTGTGGTTGTGAACAATGAAAAAAGCACAAATGCGCGCGAACAAATCGACTGTCTGCAGCTTTTTTTTTTCCAGGGCTGATGCTAATGTCAACTTTCTTATAATAAAGAAAAACATTTCAGATAAATCACTTTATCACACTTTTTGACTTGATTCTGTTTCTGTGTGTG
This sequence comes from Thamnaconus septentrionalis, assembly GCA_009823395.1. Taxonomy (NCBI): domain Eukaryota; kingdom Metazoa; phylum Chordata; class Actinopteri; order Tetraodontiformes; family Monacanthidae; genus Thamnaconus; species Thamnaconus septentrionalis. The sequence goes on along the minus strand of CM020502.1, from coordinate 33,267,057 downwards.
TGTGTGTGTGCGTGCTGGTGTCAGTCGGGGTGACTGGTCTCTCGCTGGGTGTGTGTACACAGGAAACCATTAACTAAGAGGGTATATCCCGGCACAATAGCAGCCAGGACGGCCCAGAAATGCTGCGTGGGAAACTGGGAGGAGGATGGATGGAAGGAGGGAGGGAGGCAGTGAGGAAGGGGGGGGGAGGAAAGGTCGGTGCTGGATGGAGAAAGAAACTAAGTTGGGAGAGGGATCAGACGGAATTAAGAGGAGAGAAACTGGGCTTCAAAGTGGAGAGCGGGATGGAGCGAGACGAGTCTTGTCACTTTGCCACCAGGCCTCGCAGCAGCTGAGCTGCTTCTGCCTTAATTTACTTCCAAAATGAAGTCCTCTGTATTTTGTTTTGTTCAAACAGTTCTCCTCCTCCTCCTCCTCCTCCTCCTCCTCCTCCTCCTCCTCCCCCCTGCTCTCCTCTTCCTGGGAACTTTTGTTATCTTCCTGAGGACCAAAACACGGTCAGTTAGCACTGATGTAAGCATCACTGCAGCCAACGGTACAAGGACAGTAGACTATTTTTTTCGGCATCTTCAGCTTGTGTTATGACTCCCTCTGCTGGTGGCAAGTGGTACTTCACCAGCAGTAATCCCAGCTCAGAACACCATAGCGACAGTTGCTAAGACACCAACTGTGAACCTATTCTACGACACATTATTCCTGTATTTTAAGATAATTTACATACATACAGTTCACAACATATACAAGCAATATCAAGAAATCTAAATTTTTCGAAGAAATATAAATGTGGCTGTAAACATTTCAACTCAATGTCGGTCATACATTTTACCAGTGGCGGGCCGTCAGGGCCTGCAATCCATACTTGGGAAAAGTACATTTTCCCGTAAGTTATGTTAATAAAGTTATTCTCCATATAGTCTGTTCTTTTCACGTCGTGTAATATCCACTTGAAGCGTTGCTCCCTTTGTCGAATATTACGGTAGAATTGTTATCCAATCATCTTTCAGCTAGCTTGTGTTGCCAGGTGCCGAGAAGAGAGTCTGCCTACGGCCTTCAGAATCGAAATCGAAGGCTCTGTCCTTAGTGAAGGAACTCAGTCAGTTGCGATAGCCAATCAGATCTCGAGTCTGCGAGGCCATATGCTGAACGTGAACGTCACAAGTACGTGTCCTGTGATTGGATAAGAACCTGAGAACCTTGTGGACTGAACTCAACTCGGAGATCCGGTTGCCACCGCGGCGAACCCACGGCGGCCGAAGAAGAATATGAAGTTTTAGTTAGCCGAATTATCAGCAAATTAAAATGTAATTATCGTGGCGCATTGGTGCAGCAGCTGCGCCAACATGTTCAGTAGTTTAATAACTTAACAGTTCAATAGTTTGTTTCGTTATCGTCTCGTTGGTCTCTCACACGAATCGGCAACAATGCGCAGTTTACTGGACGAGTGTTCGGTGAGTGACATGCTGCTATTTTCCAAAGTAATATTTCAAGTTTATGAGGTTATTATTGATGGAGTTTTTTTTATGTGTGTCGTGGCTGTAGCTGCAGTAGAAGGAGACTTCGTTCACCCCTGGTTTGTTAGTTCAATAAAGGCATTTATTGTGGCTACAGGAGTTATCTATCTGCGATGCAATGGCTATTTATGCTGTATTTCTGCATATTGAGATCGTTTTTATAACCATAAATTAATTGTAGTGGCTAAGCCTACTGTTCGATCTGAGTAAAAGCACCCATGTACATTCTATTTTAATTCCAATATGTCCTTTAAATGTTACACGCTGGGCCTTGAACTAAACTAACCAGTCAAGATGGGAGAGGGGGTGTAAAAAAAAGAAAGAGTCACACATGGTGTTGGTCTCATTCACTGAATCCCAAATCTTTATTAACCACTGCTTGCTCACAAAGATATATGTGGAGAGGAGAGGAAACACTCAAATGGACAGAGGCGAGAGAGGGGGAGCGAGGGGGAGGTGGGAGGGATGGAGGGATGGTTACAGTCTGTGATGTCGCACGCTGCAGTGCTGTCGGTTTTTCTGTCAACCAAAAAAAAAAAGAAAAGGAATCACACGGATCGCACACAACACTCACTGCGCTAACAACTCCTTTCTTGAGCACGTACACACACACGTATGCACAAAAACACACACTTGTCGACATCTGCGGATGTGTGTGAACACGCCCAGGTTTGGACCCCTAACCCCATGGTGCTGCTGCTCCACCATCCAGTGTTGCAGCGCCCTCCTGTGTCTTCTTCTTCTTCTTCTTCTTCTTAGATTAGATTAGATTAGATTGAATTTTATTGATCCCAAATTGGGAAACTACACTTCTTCTTCTTCTTCTTCTTCTTCTTCTTCTTCTTCTTCTTCTTCTTCTTCTTCTTCTTCTTCTTCTTCTTCATTTTTTTCAATCTTCTCAGTGCACTAAGACAGCTAACGACAGGGATGGTCTAGTGTTTTGCTAGCTGACAGAGGCCTTGCCAGGTTAACCAGCGAGAGCTTCCTGGCTGCCAGATGGACGCGGTTCGTTTTGGCTGTGGGCCCGAGCTCAGTGCGCTGTGATTGGCTGAAAGCCCGACCATGTGTGTGTGTGTGTGGACGGCGAGTGAGCGAGTGCTTCTACTGTATAATATGTACGTATGTATGTGGAAGAGACGGAGAGGTTGCAGACCGAAGGGGTGGGTGGCTGGGTGGGGGAGGGGTTAGGTCTGGGGAGGAGGGGGAGTTAAAGGATGATGGGCTCATAAATGCTATAGTGTTCTCCTGTGGCTCTGTCGCCACCTACCTCACAGGAGTGGATGTGCGGCGATGGCGTGCAGGCCCCCCCACGTCCGTCCGCCCCCCCGCCCCCCCACCAAAAAAAAGGGGGGAAGAAAAGCAGAAGGCAAACCAGCCCCTCTTTTTTTTCTGTCTTCATTTCTTCTTTTGCCAATTGGCCAATTGGATCGCTGGCACAAACTGGATGGAGAATCAGTCGGGCCGAGCGGTGGATCCAATTTATCTCTTCCACTTTTTATTTCAAGAGGGTCAAATGATGGAGTGGCCATCTTGAGGGTGGTTGGGGAGGGAAGGAAGGGAGGGAGGGGGGGGGCGCAGGGGGACCCGGCCAATCGCGACGAGCATCAGCTAGCTGGCAAACTCACAACAAACACCTACGCGTCCTGGCCGAGATGATTCTCAGGCTCCGTGGAGCGAAACGTGGAGCAGATAACGGAGAAAGAATTGTTCAAAATATGAAGAAATTATTACATCCACTTATATGCAAGGAGAGGTAACTTATATTAGAAAAGAATGGCACACTGCAATCAATACTTTTGCTGCTTGTATCGCACTGTATATAACAAAAAAAGAAGTATTTACATAAAACCAATACCCACGGCCGCTTGTCGATTTTTCTCTTTTCTTCTCATTTGAAACGGAGCAAAAACATTCGTCTTGGTTTTTTTTTTTCTTCTTTATTCTTTTTCTTGGGAAGAGTGGGTGAGAGACGTTAACCATTCTCTTTTTTAACCTTTTCTTTTTTAAAGAATCATTTTTTTTTTTTCTTTTTATGTAATTCATTCGGTCGACCCCCAACCCCCCGTTTTGAACTGGCTACTGTCTCGGGGTGGCGTCTCAGGCTGTGACTCATAGCAGAGATGGAGAAGGGCAGGGTGGGGAGGGTCGGGGGAGACGGAGGGGAGAGGGTGGTTCCTCGGCAGGGCGGGGTGGGGGTGAGGGTGGGGAGGGGGGGTTCGGCGGTGGTGTTGGTGGTTGGTGGGAGGTCGGGGGTGGGACGCAGAGCCGCCTCCTCACGCTGTCACCTCTTCTCTCAGCTCCTTGTTCCGGCGCACCTCCTGGCCGTGCCTCTCCTGCAGACAGAGACGCAGCAGCAGCGTCAACCTCCCCGCCGCGCCGGCACCTTTGATTCATCGCCGCGCCGGCCTTTACGACCGACAGTTTCTCATGCGCGCCTCTGCTGTGCCCCTTTTATCACGACGTCGTTTGCAGGGTTTGCTTTGTTGTGCAACAGCAGTGTGACTCACTCGCATCATCATAATAATAATAACTGTTCTCTGGCTGTCTTTAGCTTTTCACCAGAATCGTATGAAATCGCTCGGCCTTTGTCCACACACAGCTGCCCTGGTGTGTTGCTGTGTGTACTGTGACAACGACTTGAAAGCACCTAGAAGACGTGAAGTGTACGTCAAAAATAAACATTTTAACATTTAAGATGTTTCACTTGTTTTGAATAAAGCCTCCAGCTTGACTAAGCATTAAAGACAAACTCATTAGATTAGCAATGGTCATCAAAAACAAAGAGAGGGAAGAATTTTCCGTGTCTTCATCAGGTTGTTTACTTGAATCGGCCGACGCTGGGCTGCATAATAAGCTGCGGCCATCGGTGCTGATGTTTCCATGGCAACAGTGCCGTCATGCCACTCTGGAGGCTTGATGAAATGTTATTGAATCGTATGAATATGTGTCTGGTCTTGTGTGTTTTGACACACCATTGCACTATTAAGCTTTTAAGTGATTCAATGAACACAGGAATGCACATAAAACCTGCACAACACTGCAGAGGCCACTGATTCAAAAGCATGGTATGCAAAGGTTTCTTCACCCCCTAGTGGTTGGTTTTGATTATTATTTTTATTATTTATCTGTTTGCTTTTTTTCCTCCCGGATGAGACGCCGCGTCCCGCTGCTTCTCACCTTCTCCTGCAGACGCTCCATCATGGCGGTCAGGTAGGCCAGCCGGTTCTCCTCGCTCTGCTCCATCTTCAGCTGGAGCTTCTCCTCGGCCATCCGGCTGAAGTTGCTGTTCTCCTCCATGGCCTTGAAGAGCACGTCGCGCTCGTGCTCCCGCTTCTCGGCCAGCACGCGCAGCACCTGGGCCTCCTGGGACTGGAGCGGGTGGAAGAGCGGTGGAGGGGGGGGGTCAGGGGAGGGGGAGGGGGAGGGAGGAGTCAGGACGCCATTAGTGAGGCACTGATTTACCGGCAACTAATCGATGATTTTCTTCTCCAACTGTAAGCATGAGTCAGATCTACAGCGGCTCAACACGCATGTTGTCGTGATGGAGGCATGAAAAATGCCAGAGATGTGTCAGAGATTTCCCACATTTATCCTCCTGGCATCAACGTCCGTACGCTTTGTGTCTCTGCTGCACTTTTCAGCCTTGAGGGCGGAAAAAAACCAACAGGCCCGTCAAACGCCGCTATTGATTTTTACGGGGTGATTGATCAGGCGGCGGCCTGCTGGGTGTCACTGCATCGAGTCAGAGTCATCGGGACGAAGGAAATTAGCGTTTGTCATTTGTTTTTTGTCGCAGCGACGCACAATCGAGCCAAAGAGGTGCGCGCGTCGATGGAGTGCGAAAGCAGTCGGAAGCTGCTGGTCTGAGGAGAAGCCGCCGCGCATAAAACCTCCTCATTACCCGGCAGAGCGGCGGTGCAGAGTGTTCCACGCAATTAGACGGGTCAATCTCAACAGGAGCAGCCAGCGGCCCTTTGCAGCATCCTCTAGCGCCCCCTAATGTTGAGTGTTTGTCGCCGGAAAAAAAAATGACACCCGAGCCGAAATTGACAAACATCGCCGACATTGTGGAACCTGAGTTTGTTTTTCATTTTAGACTTCAATAAATGGATAAATTAACATGACCAGAAGCATCCTTACTCTCCTCCGGTCTTCAGCTGCGTCCAGTTTCTTTATGATGTCCTCCAGGGAGACGTCCCTCTTTGGGGGGCTGGTGATGCAGTGGGAGCCTTCGGACACGGGGGAGGTCGGCTTCAGGATGACCTCGAAGGCCTGGCCTGAGGCCCGTTTATTGATGGTCTTGATGTCCAGGTCTGTGATGTATGAGAGTACAAAGAGTGGAAAGTGTTGTTGTTGTTGTCGTTTCACGAGTTTGTGTCATTTTGTTGCGATGCTTGAGGAGCAAGTTTTCAGGTCTGACCTTCAAAGTCCCCCATGATGTTTTTCCTGCTCTCTGGGTAGAGGCAGGAGCAGATGAGCGAGAGGACCGAGATCTCCTTCATCTTCTCTTTGTAAGCTGCAGAGGAAAAACACACACACACACACACACACACACACACAAAGATAAATATACATGTTACACTTCACATATTCAAGCAAATAGAGCCGGCGAGACAAAACATCATTAACCCACTAACATGCAAAGAGATGGAAATGTCCCCCCAGCCCCCTCCTCGTCTCCACAGGAGGTCCTGGATGTAAATACCATGTTTTCTTTTATTTTTATAAGAATTATTCAGCGAATGCCCCCCAACAGAATTCCTCATCAAAGTCGTTTGTTTTTCCTTCCTTCCAGTATTTTTGGCTCCTTTGTTTTTTCCGCGAAGCCACAAGGGGGGGCAGGATGCATTTTGTCCTCACTTGGCCTAATTTCCCCAGCAGTTGGGATGCTGCCGTCCCCACAGGATTCGCCACACATCATTAGCTATGCACTTCTTGCTCTGTGATTTTTTTTTTTTGCTCTATTATTTATTACCTCCCAAAGACCAACGCCCTGCAGCTCTTCAGCCGCTAAAACGACTAGACAGCTCGGTTCCAGGCTCTCCGAGCAAAGAAACACGACGATTATCCTGATGGATAATTTGGTTATTTTTCTGTGTTTTCTTCCGGATTCCCAATCTTCCCTGTCTGCGCTTTCATCAGCGTTACACAGCAGTACGATTGTCTCCCACTCTCCCAGTGATCATCCCAAAAATTAAAAAAAATAAATGAATAACTCTGACGCATCAATTTGGCATTGAAACACTCCTGGGGAAAAAAAATAACTCGGAAAAGTACGACCAACCTTGCCTCTAACCTTCACTCCCTGTTTTTATATCTGGCAGACACAGCGTTGTGAGCCGAGCCTCCGAGGACCCTGCAGGGGGAGCTGCGTAAAAAATGTCCGCAGGACGCAGCGAAGAGGATTGGTGACGCTGCTGTTTGTGCTCAGCCACTGGCCCGCAGCCGACAGTCCGCATGCCAACTCCTGCACCCAGAGGATCCTGCACCTCCTGCACCTCCTGCACCCAGAGGCTCCTGCACCCAGAGGATCCTGCACCTCCTGCACCTCCTGCACCCAGAGGCTCCTGCTCCTGCACCCAGAGGCTCCTGCACCCAGAGTCTCCTGCACCTCCTGCACCTCCTGCACCTCCTGCACCTCCTGCACCCAGAGGCTCCTGCACCTCCTGCACCTCCTGCACCTCCTGCACCTCCTGCACCCAGCGGCTCCTGCCGCGTTCCACATGGACTCAGTGACCGTCTGAGCGACCGACTGACTGATTGATGATCTACAGGATGATAAAGTGCGCAAAAGCCCGAAATGAGATTTTCTTTTTTTTGGTGGTGACGACGTTCTCCACAGTGCTGGATGATGAATCCGACAAAGCCGCCGCCGCCGCCACCGCCCTTCGCTCACACTCTCTGCTCAAGTCCTTTTCTCTCCCTTTTGCAGACTGGCAGGCGCCACGCTAATGTGATCAACTCTCGCATGGAGCTCTCGCAACTCTCTGATGGCCTTGTTAGACCCTCTCCCCCAGGGGGGAAGGAAGGATGACTGGCCTGGAGTCAAAGCAACAAAGGAATATCGTCTGGAAGGTGAACCGCCCACCAAAACTGTGGGGGGGGGGTTTCAGGTTACATGAAGATAAATCGACAACTAAGGCTTGTCTAATGATGAGATATATAAAGACAAACGGGAAGATTAGACACCAACAGAAGGCCGCAGCTGCCGCTGGAGCTCGGCGCCACCATCAGGCAGCCCCCAGGACGGCTTAATTGAAGCCGCCGCCACCTCAGGTGGAAGGCGGCGTTTTCTGTGTAATTAGCGGACGGCACCGCTGCTGACTGGAGGGGACGGTGGGGGGTTTGCAGGAGAGCTGCCACACCGACTCATTAGATGCCAGTGAACATGTCAAGCCTACCACGCACTTGTGAGGTTCAGCACTCAGGGGAAAAGCTGAGGTTCGTCTTTGGTGGTTTCTCATTTCTGGCAGGGCCTCTTCAGAGCCTCTTCAGGGTTCGCTTGTCATTTTCAACTCAAAGTCGTTGTGAAGTCGTTGAATTTGTTAAAGATTTTCCCCAGTTTCCCCAGCCAACCCAAAGCTGCAGCTTGTCTGGCGGTTTTCTATTTCTGGGCGGGGCCTGTTGGTATTAACGTATCTTTTTAAAAAAAAAAAAAAAAAAAAAAAAAGAGAACATTTTAGCTCCAGACTTTGAGTCTGGAAGCGCAACCTGAGAACATTCCTTTCCAATGTCTACATTGTTCAAGCAAAATCCCAAACAAATTCCTTGGAATGAAAGGAAAGGTTGATCTGGTGGATATCTCAAATCCATCCACAAACCCTTGCAATGAGAAAACAAGATGGAAACACATCAGCAAAACTAAAGAGCTGCAACCGTAATTTTTTTTTTTTTTTAATTAAAGCAAAGATGAGTTATTCTTGCAGCTCCGTCCCTGTTTGTTTACGTGTGTTTGAAGCCGTTTTCTGTGAATGCATCAGAGAGGCTTTCATGTCTGTGTAATCTCAGAAGATAATCGCTTGTCTCAAATTGAATCCTCTCTCTAACCGGGAGCCTCTGAGACTTTTCTTTGATATCTGCCATCAAAACCGTGTGTCAGATTCTCTGTTGTGCGCAGAAAAAAAAGGAGGATTTTGCAGCTGTATTTCTCCTGCGGGAAACAATTTTCTGCTGCTGCTGCTGCTGCTGCTGCTGCTGCTGCTGCTGCAGTAATAATCTGGCACCCAGCAGCAGATTAGACTGATAAAAACTGACAAATGATGCCTGCTAACGTTCCATGGCAGGTGCTGTCCAAATACCAGCATCAAGGAGGAGATATCAGCCTTGAGATGGACCCAAAAAACACTTTGGATGGAGACATCACCCCCCCCACCCCCACCCCCACCCCCGCCCCCGCCCCCGCTCTCCCACACCCACCACCACCACCACCACCCCACCCTCCCCTCGCCTCCATCTGGTTCCAGCCAGTCAGCACCGACTGGCTCAGAGCCGCTCCTCCCGTCCATCGTGACAGAAGGCCGGCACGCTGCACTTCTTCCCCCTCACCCACCCCTCCTCCATCCGTCAGCCTGAGAGTGCAGATCATCAATATCTACTGTACCTCCTCCCCTGCAGGCACAATCCCGCATCCCCGAAAACCTTGTTTCAAATTGTTGCCGAGATTTCCGCCTCCTCGCTCCCAGATTTCTCTCTCTCTCTCTCTCTCTCTCTGTGTTTTTCTCCCGCATCTCATCGGGGAGATTCAATTTTGTGCTATAGTGCACTCCTCCACCACCACCACCACCCACTACCACCCCCACTACCACACCTCTGCCTCAAACACACCCCAGCCGCGCTGCTTTCCTCTCTCCCTCCTGACAAAAGCTAAAATGGCTACGGCCGTTGTGGCTGCAAGTGCTGTATATGCTGGTGTTGACCATGATTTGACAGGGGAAGGAAAAAGCAGTCCGTCTACGAACTGCGCGGAAACACGACCTTCTGCGCTGCAATGTTATTTTGCCCTCCTGACTCACATAACCGAGAAGAGAAGGAGGAGGAGGAGGAGGAGGAGGGGACGCACGGCCTTCGGCGTTAGGACACAAACGAGGCAGCTCGGCAACAGTGAAACCGCAAAATGAGGCAGGTGTTCAAAAAAAATTAACAGCAAAAAAAACAAAAAAAACGGCTATGAACTGGGAAATGGTGCCCCCCGATGGCTCAGAGCAGCACAGCTCATTGTGAGGCTGAAGGATGGAGGAAGTTTTTTTTCTCTCGCTCTCTTCCCGGACCGCACCCTGCATGCGTCCTTCTGAGGGGACTGGCAAGAGATTCCTGCACCGACAGATCAATCAATTAATCAATAGATATTGTGGTGGCACTCATTGCTATTCGAGAAGACGTCCGGGGTAATGCCATGAATCTTAATGGATGCATCTGAGAACCAGAGCACGATTTTTATGCAAGCCAAGAAAATATTGAAGAACTTCAAGTGAACAAAATGACAAATGACAAAAACAAAAACATTTATTAGTATAATTTTTCCATATAAAAACGATCTAATATAGACAAGTGCTGAAGTGACGGTTCCGCTTCTGCAGGCCTGAGCCATAAAAGTGCAGCTGAGACGACTGCAGAACATGCGCAGGCCCGGCGGTGAATATGTTGTTTGTCCATAAAACCGTCATCCTGTTTGTCAAAAGGGAAAAATATGAGCGTCATCTCTCTCTCTAAAGGCTGGTTATGGCAAATGATGAACACATCATGAGGACATGGCAGCGGCAGCAGCAGCAGCAGCAGCAGCAGCAGCAGCAGAGGCATCACGGCCCGGATTGATGTCGCCGTACGGTCATCTGAACCCGTAATGGGAGTGTCCTGCATTGATCGATGACACTGCATCAGCTTGAGTTATGAGTCCAGCGCGCTTTGCACAGCTTAGCGCACACGCTGCCATTAAAACGCACGCCGTGTCGATGCAAGCGATAAGGGATGCGGCCTAATGTTTGATAAAAGAGAGACAGAGGAAGAGAGAGCGAGCAACAACGTGTGCTGCAATTAATCTGAGTGTCTTCCGTGTCTCTATGCAAAAAGCAATTGATTTTTAGGAGACTGGCTCTAATAGAATATGCATGATAAGGATCAGGACAATAGCTTTGGAGGCCCTAATGCACATGGGAGTGGCTCTGACTCTAACTATGAAATATGTGCAATCATCTATTTGGACTTTTATTTTGTGCTTTGTGCTGCTTATATAAGATGAAAGGAGCAACATGAACCCTGTGACCCGCACACTGGCTGGCACACTTCCTCACTGGAGCGTCTGTCCCCTGAAGAGGAGGCAGGAGGATAAAGGAAGAGGAAGAGGAAGGGAAAGAGGTGGAGGAGGGAGGAGGAGGAGAAGCTGGAGAATGAGGAGGAGGAGGAGGAGGAGGAAATAAATACAGCAGCCAGGTTTGATCTGGCAGCGGCTCTTGGCTCAGACACCACGGACCCTCACCCCTGTCTGTCTGTCTGGAAGCCCCTCCATCCATCATGCGCCCAGCCGAGCGGAATGCAAACACACTATCAAAGTCTCTCTGCACACACACACACACGCACGCACACTAGGCCCTGATACCTGCCGTCTGATCTCTCAACACTTCCCAAATAACCTCACATTATGACCTGGCAGTAATCCATTTATGAGGCATCAGCCGTCCCCATCACCTTCAACAGGATCGCAGGCTGATCCTCCACTATAGTCATTCAATTCTCACTAACACCAATTGTGTTGGGGAAAAAAAAAATGAAAAAAAAAATTATAAATCCCTCGATTCATTGGCCGGCAAAGCGATGCCCAGGCTCTCTTCTCTCTCTCTCGCCTGCAGCGGTCACCTACAAAATTGGTTCCGCGAGGCTTTATTCTTCCTTCCTCTTCCCTTTCTTTTCGGTGAGATGACCCATTTTTTTTTCTCTCCCTTTCTTAAAGACGATTCGTCTCGGGCAGATTTTTTTTTTTTTTTCTTTTTTCACGTCGTGTGAAGGCAGGGCGGTGGATGGGTGGGTGGGGTGGTGGGGGAGGGAGGGGTGAGGGGTGCAGACTGGCTTTTGAAGGCACCCGAGATGTTGGGTGGGGTCGCTGGCGCTGCATTATGCCGCACGGCTGTGAGTCAGGCACTCGGGGGGCAGGTGCGTCAGGCTGGCAGCACTCATATCTGCATTATTTCTAAAAGCAGCAGAAAAAGGAGGGGGAGAAAGAAGAAAAAACCTTCCCGGCGCTAAAAATGAAGGATTTCTTCAATGTCTTTGCGTCGCTTTGAATCCAGCGAGATGCGTCATCGATCTGATGCACCGGATCACCATTTTTGGGGCAACATTTTTGCATATTTTCATAACAGGGAGAAAGGGAAAAAAAACAATGCTGTATTAAATTAATGTAATTGTTTTTTCCCCCCCGCATTCGGCCGCTCCCTTCTCATCAACGCCCGGCATCCTTTTGTGACATGGGTGTCGCCACAGCCCCTCCAACATCTCCTCGCACCGGCGACGATGCCGACAAAAAAATAAATAATAATAAAAAAAGACAATTTCCACACAGAAAAACAATTATGAATTTAAGCGACGCTTTAAAAAAATTTAAAAAAAATCCCAAAAAGATGAAAGACTCACCGATAGCGGTCTTGGCCATCTCTGTTCCGTTGGCTGTAGGAGGAAGAGGAGGAGGAAGAGGAGGAGTGCGCCTTGGCTGCTGGATGCTCTCGCTCAGAGAAGGAGGTACTGCTGCTAAGGCACTGAGTCAGCACAGACAGGACAGGGGCTGCTGGTGCGCCTGGTGGTCTGTCAGGAACTGTGTCAAGTCGGCGGGGAATAAGTAGGGCCGGGCCGGAAGTCTGCACGCGTCTTGATTTCAAAGTAAAGCAAACAAAAAAAAACGAAGAAACGCTGTACTGACACAATCTGTTGCTGTTGACTTTTGTAAATGGACAATTTTCAGTAAAATATGGTGGAAATTATAACGCATCTTGTTCACCTTTCACGTTTGATGATTGATTTTGATTGCGTTACGTTGGCGTTTCCAGAGATTAAACCTGGACCGTGTCCATCAGCACTGCAGCAGTGGACAGTGGGCGGAGCCAACATGCTGTCCCAGAGTGAAGGCAGGGTCACAACGCCCAGCAGGACAAGTCAGCGTGTCGTCTCAGGTCAATGCAGAGAGACAAGCACACACTCACGGTAACACACCTACTACCTACCTAGGTCATCGGCATCACTCGACCACTTTCACAGTCACGTGCCCTGGTATAAATCTCGGGGGGGGACATGAATTCTGATGACTGCATCGATATGTTGATACTCTATCGTCAAAAAATGGTGACATGCGAATAGGACCGACATAATAATATAACATAAAATACATGTTTGCATATCGATGCAGTTATCAGAATGACTCATTTCTGTTTTTGTGCCCATTTTGCAGATTTATATTGGGGCACATGTGCCAGTAGAAAGGGTCTGGTGACGGCGATGATGCAGACAATCCAGAGCAGCCACCACTGAAACTCAGTGGGCTTGATTTGCAAGGATTTTATTCTGAAAAGCAGAGAAGGGAAATCCTGATGCAGTCGGAGGCTTTCTCGGCACTGACCATGTCATGAGCGTTAACCACACTCCCTGGACGCGCCTATTCCCACTAAAGCCTTTTGACACATCCGATGTCCCCCCGTTTACAGGGCAGAGCAGAGACGATGGCCTCCTCCCTTCTTTGTCTCATGTCGTCTTGTTCTTCCTCTGCGCACACTGGCGGTTTGGCCGTGATTATTCCAGCCACACGGTTCGTTCTGTTTTGGTCACCGAGATCCTGCATGATTTTGCTTTTTTATTTATTTTATTTTTTTTTATTTTTTTTTTCCCCCCCTTTGAATACGTTTAAAAATTTAGTACATGAATTTGCTGAGCATCAGGCAGAAGTGTGACTACCCGGATGCAATATCAACATAGAGACTGTTGGAAATGGTCCAAAATATATTTGCATGTTCAGGAAAACATTCAGGCAACTGGTGGAGTCATACCAATGTCATTAATTGCATCAAATAACTGGCGTACGAAAACATCCGCTTGGACAGGAATTCTGTAGCTATCACAAACGAACACTGGGTGGCAGCAAAGCTCAGAAACGCATGGATTCTGACAGAGTATGTTGTGGAAAAAATAAAACGCTCTGGCCGGATCGACTTGTGAGAAGCCTTTTTTTTTTTTTTTTTTTATATCAGAGACAAAGTTCTGTGTCACAATACAAAATGAACAGCAATGCAGTCAGGATGCAAGACGCAAGTTGCAAGTTGCAAGTGCGAGGAGACAAAGATTGTGGAGGGCAGTTGTAGGAGGAGAGGAGATGAGATGAGGAGTTTCAGGAAGGTTTGAGAAGAGTCCGAGACACACACACACACACACACACACACACACACACACACACACACACACACACACACACAGGCTTCCGATGGCCTTGCTCCTAGCCCCGTTGCTGGGAAACCAGGAGATACCGGACTCTCACGTGTGTGGGAATGCAACAAGGAGTGTGGAAAACAACAGGAAAACACATGAGAGAAACAAGACAATAACTCCACTAGGAAACATACGCAAATTGACACAGGAAAAACGTCTATAATGTATACAAAACAAGGCAGTAATTCTTAGCGTGGTTGTAACTCTTAGACACACTCGTCGTACCCTCCTTCAATCCAGGAAACGCCTTTTTCCCAGGGAGATGAGGTCAGATGAATGTAAACAATGCATTGAGTACAAGATGCAATGACTGTCCCATAGGGCAATGCATGCAATAATAGGAGTACAATGATTTTCCATTACAGCGGACAACAGGCTCAAGATGTGAGCCTGTTGAATTCTGCTCAACCAGCCAGCGTGAGATGAAGATTGAGATCTTCATTAGACAGACGGCCTAAAGACGTCTTTGAGTCCATTTACTAATTTTGCACTCAGACTTCTGTCTTTGTGAAATCTGACAAGGGGCAGAGAGCGCGGCTTCCCACCACAGTGTCACGCCAGCCCAAACTGGTTGTGGCAGTTGTCCCAATGCATATGTTTGCACTGATAACAAAGATGTTACCTCGAACAGAGTGTTTACTTTGCACACAGGTTGGCAGTAGAGCAGTGGAGTTAAAGCAGCGCTAGGTAACCTGAGCTTGCTAACAGTTTTTGCTACGACAGTAACGTCGTAGCAAACGTTCAACACTTTTATTACTTAGTCTTTCATCGAGGTTACTTACTTACTTACTTTACTTACTTACTTGGGTTCCATTCCGTCATTTTATAATCTTATGTATTTGTAATAGCAGTATGTAAGACCGCCTCTGAATAAACATGTGACGTTGCTGTATAGTGGTTCGTCTGGGCGTGTCGGGTCGCGCTTGAAAGTCACGCAGTGCAGTTACTCGCTGCCGAGGCGGCACCATTGATCCTACTAATGGTTTAACTGCCGCTTTACTGAGTTTGGAATCATCATTTTATGGTGGAAAAGTTACCTCGAGCTGCTTTAAGCAGGGTGTGATGCCAGCTGTGTGTGCTCACAGGCAGCCAGCTTAGGACGTAAGGCCGGTGTGTTGTTGAGGAGGCCTTAACAAAGTAGCTCCAGATTAAGTGTGAAGAATGTAGGATGTAGGTCCGCCTTGTTTTTTTTAAGTCCTGCATGTTGTAGTAGAATGTAAATGTAAACATATGGGAACAAAATGCAACAAATGTCATCATTTATGTGCGGGCCTCAAACAGAACAAAAAAAAATACAAATAAATAAACATATGTAATAAAATACAAAACAAATATGAAAGTATTTAAACATCCACCAAATGTATACATGGAAAAACAGACAA
The DNA here is from genome assembly GCA_009823395.1 of Thamnaconus septentrionalis. Lineage (NCBI taxonomy): Eukaryota > Metazoa > Chordata > Actinopteri > Tetraodontiformes > Monacanthidae > Thamnaconus > Thamnaconus septentrionalis. The sequence goes on along the minus strand of CM020502.1, from coordinate 33,251,705 downwards.
CGTACAAAAAAAATACAATAATATAGAGAATAATTAGAACACAGGGCAAACAAATACATGTGAATACAGTACAAGTTTAAGTAAGCGCATAGACATTTTTCACCATAACTATACAGGCCAAAGTATTAAAAGAATGACCATAAACTAGAGCGAGGGCGGCTCAGTTAAAAAAAAAAAAAAGCACACCTGGGCGACCGCATCACCAAAACACGGATCACTGCGCCGAACTTGCGCCGCTCTGCTCCCCCTACCCAAACCCTGACCCCTCCCCTGCCTCTCTTATCTCGTGACGTGTACTACCAAGTATCCTGCGAAACAACGCTATCCCTGAAGAACCAAGCAGCTTTCGCTCATCGCGGGGCTTTGCCCTCGGGGGTTTGTCACCGCCCTCATTCTGCTCGCTGCTGAGTGGCGGCAATCATCTCGCCGGAAACCGCGGTGGAGGAGGGAGGAGGAGGGAGGGGGAGGAAGAGGACGGGGAGGAGCAGCAGCAGCAGCAGCAGCAGCAGCAGCAGATGTGAAGCCATTCGCTCGAGACGGGGGGGTGAGATCGGGGAACAGCAGTCAGCGGGCGAACCCTAAAGTTGGACCCTCGCGCCATCGACCGCGAAAGCTCTCACCCTCTCTCTCTCTCTCTCTCTCTCTCTCTCTCTCTCTCTCTACCTCCGCTTGGAATTAACAACACCGACAAACAGGTACTCCGCGTTTCTTTTTTTTTTTTTTTTTTTTTATCAAAGACATTGTGGTTTAAAGTTCCGCTTTTCTGTGTGTGAGTGTGTGTGTGTGCGTGTGCGTGCTTGCTCGCGTCCTCGCGCTTGCGCGCTCCGTTTAGCCGTTACTGAGCGCAGCCGTCCTCGCGCTCCCCGTTTTTAATTTTAAGCTAGTCGCGTGTCTCATCGCGGACGTCGCATCCGCCCGGCGAGGCGGCTAGCTCGGCGTTAGCTTGGACACAGCGCGCGGTGGGAGGATGGAAGCCACGCGCGGCGCGCCGCTTAAGATAGACAGACATAATTGGCAGATAGACGGAGGGGGGGGGGGTGGGGGAAGGGAAAGTTTGTGAGGAATTTCTGTATCTGTTTTTAGACTATGTTTTATGTTCACTAATATGCGGTGTCCTCATCCTCCTCCTCTTTCTCCTCCTCCTCCTTCGCCTCCTCCTCCTCCTCCTCCTTCTTCTTCTTCTTCTACGCTGAAACTACGTGGGGAACTTAAACGCAGCAGCAGCAGCAGCAGCAGCATCGCAGATGCTCGCAAAGTTTCCCTGCTTGAAGTCATGCAAAATGTGCCACATGGATTTGCTTAACCGGAAGTCCGTAGTGCCGGCCTTTAGTCTTTACACTGAACACCGAATCTACTGTGAGGCGAAAAGACTCTCCGCAGAAATACCCCCCAAATTCACCCTGGGCGGTGATCGCGGCGCTATTGAGCGGCTCCGCTCCTTCTTCTGACCCCCCCTGTTGCCCCTGGCAACATTGACGCCATGCACAGCTGGATGAGTGCCACCCAACTCTGCATCGAAAAAACGATTATAATCGAGTACCAGAAATTCCGCATTGCTCAGCCGCCTCCCTCTCCTTTCAAGCCGTACCTTCCGCCGCTCCTCTCTCCTGCGAAGGGGGGCAGGAATGTAAATCCGCTTCTACACTTTCCAGCAGTTCATTTGAATCATTTGAACCGCAGTGTCAGTCAGGAAGAGAAAACTGCTCTTCCGTTTCTCCCTGAAAGGATTTCTTGAAGCTGCCACTTCCGTGCGCCAGGTGTTGTTTTGAGTCGTCATCCTCGGCCGCATCATGAAAGGCTCGTTAGAGCGGCTTCAGTAGAATCATTTTCCTTACCTGCCACTAGGGCTGGGCGATTTTGATCAAAAAGAAAATCCCGATTTTTTTTCTCTAGAAAACTCGATTTTCAATTTCGATTTTTTTTTTTTTGTTGAGGGGGGCGGAAATCTCGTTAAATATGCTACAAAAGCGGGACAAATGCGTGCTGTATGCGACTTCAGAAAAATAATTTAGCAGGTAGTGGTGAGGGCAGCAAACAGAATCACTTCCTGGTGTGAACACCTGCTGTGGCTAGCTAGCGCAGATGCCAGTAAACATAGGTAACAATAGTTAACAGCTTCTCCAGGGGGGAGGAGGACTACGGTACCCAAGAGGCGCCAACCCGGAAGCATGACAGAGGAAAATCGATTTTCCGATTCTCCTCTATTTAACAATCGTGACGACTAAAAAAATCTGATTTCGATTTAAAATCGATTAATCGCACAGCCCTACCTGCCACTTGTGTGAATTTTTAGAAGATATTTCTTCCAGCCTACTGTCTATTTGATTACCTTGGATTTACAAAGTGGTAAATCTGAGTAGAAAGTGGAAGAGTTTCACATCCAGAAACACTGTTGTGTTTACACTTCATTTACATTTCCTCACATCGCTTCATTCAAATCAAATATTTGTTTCTGGCTGTTCAAACAGCAGTCTGCGCTTGAATCGTGCACCAGTGTCAGTCCGCATACTATTTTGGCAGAACTCGACTCAGTTGAGTGCCAGGAACGAGCCTTTCCAGACCCGTCACATTTCGGGAACCGGAACCCACAGGCAGAGACACGATTAGGTGCTGCGACGGATCAGAGGGACGAAACACGAGCACGGCACTCAACACTTGCGGTAATTGCCCCACAGGAGACACGTGGATGCAGTCGATTGCAGTGATTCATCAACGGTCTTTGCTGCCAGGACCAGGAAGATTTCTCAGAGGGGATCTGATGATGAGTTGAAACACGGGGATACATTTGACCGCCTGAGATAAAAATTCATACCCGGTCAAGGTCGCAGACGGCCGATGATCCAGCGGTAATCCACCTGTAATCAGGACGCCCACCCTTGTAACCGGACCGTGTTATTATTCCTCTCTCGTCAATGTGACGCTGAAAAATGAATTAGAAATTGCAAAATGTTTTCTCTTCCTCCCTGCGGCGATGTGTACCTTAGAATTAGCAGTGAGTAGTGAGTGAGTATTCTTTGAGTCAGCGGTCCCCAACCCCTGGGCCGCTGACCGGTGCCGGTCTGTGGGTGCCGGGCCGGACAGAAAAAATGATTAACTTCCGTTTTATATTAATCCCGTTTCATTCATTATCTTGAGTCCGAACAATTTTATTTTGAAAAATGAGCGGGTTCTCTCCGTTACGTCCATCTGACGCTCGACTCTTGACATGCGTCGAAAGCAAAGTTTAAGAGAGCAGATTTTTATTTTTTTTTTACGTTGTTGTCGCCATGTTAAGAGGACGCTGCTAATAAAGTTCCGAACGTGTACACAGTGGATTCACGTTTATTATTACATTTAGAAAATACCACAGTTTTCATGCCGGTCCGGGAAAATATTGTCTCACGTTAGACCGGGCCGTGGTGCTGAAAAGGTTGGGGGGGCCCGCTGCCTTCAGTGACATGCACACATCATTTTTCTGTCATTAAAAACCATCTCTCTGTATATATTCCAGTGTCCAGTCTGCAAAGATTCCCTGTCCGGCCAGTGAGACCCACCGCCGCCTCCTGAACTCTACGAGGTTTCCGGCCGAAGACTCTGCTTCCCTCGGGATGGTGGCTGAGGGCGACTCCACCGGCGTGCGGCTGAAGCAGGAGATCTCCCTCCTGCACGGCGTCTGTCTCATTGTGGGAAACATGATTGGCTCGGGCATCTTCGTCTCACCCAAGGTCAGAGTCTCCGCCAGCCGCCGAGCGCCGAACCCGAGATCAAACTCCCGCTAACAACGTTTTTGATTGATCCTTCAGGGGGTGCTGTTCTACACGGGCTCGTTCGGCCTGTCGCTGGTGGTGTGGGCCATCGGAGGGGTCTTCTCTGTGTTTGGAGCCTTGTGCTACGCCGAGCTGGGCACCACCATACGGAAATCCGGAGCCTCCTATGCCTACATTCTGGAGGGTTTTGGAGGTTTTTTGGCTTTTATAAGGTACGCAGCTTGTTAAACCCTCTGCAACAGCGGCCCCCCCCAACCTTCTTTTGCACCACGGCCCGCTTTAACGTGAGACAATATTTTCACGGACCGCCATGAAAACTGTGGTATTTTCTAAATGTAATGATAAACGTGAATCCACTGTGTACACGTTTGGAACTTTATTAGCAGCGTCCTCTTAACATTGCTTTCTTTTTCTTGGGAGTCGTGGACTCTTCGGTCTCCTCACTGGACCTTTTCCTCTTTCCAAAGACGCTCGCTGTCACTCATGTTGCTCGCTAGCTCGCTAGCTCGTGGGTTTAACCTCGCGGTAACGTATCAGGTGACCGAGACGAGCGGGGTTGGCGACCGCTGCTCTATAGTACGCATGTTGTAAGTGCCTCATTCTTTCTCATAACACTTCCAAATGACTCACTTCTGCTGCAGACTCTGGACGTCGCTGTTGATCGTGGAGCCGGCTTGTCAGGCCGTGATCGCGCTCACCTTCTCCAACTACCTGGTTCAGCCCTTCTACCCCACCTGCTCTGCACCCTACAAGGCAGTCCGCCTCCTCGCTGCCGCCATCATCTGTGAGTTTCTCCCAAACAGTTCTGCACAACAAATCTGCATAACTGATGTTCAGCTTTTGCACTTCCTTCTTTTACTGCGAGCAGCGATGGGAAGTGCTGAAAAAAAAAAAAAAAAAGTGGCACGTTGGTGCTAGAAGTACTTTTCACAAACCCACGAGAGGGTGTATGGCCAGTGTGCTGCACACATCCTGTATTGATGACATGATCAGGAAGCAGTGATTAAACGAAGACAGCAGGACGCTCTGCTGGTCGGCTGGCTGCTCTCCTCTCACGTGAATTGCGACTCTTATTCAGGACCCACCGGTTCGTTTTACATCAGTCGTGTGCTCTTCTCCTCTGCCCTGCGCCGATCAGGCATGCTGACCTTTGTGAACTCCATGAAGGTGAAATGGGGCGCCATTCTTCAGGTCATCAGCACAGTGGCCAAGGTCCTGGCTCTCATCGTGATCATCATCACAGGACTGGTCAAACTGGGCCAAGGTAGGAGCCGGGTTTGTTTGACCACAATACATTCCCGTTGCAATATTCTTGCATCTTTAATCTGTTAAAAAAAAAAAAAATTGTGTCTCTAAAGGTTTCGACCAGAACTTTGAAGATTCGTTTAAAGGCTCCAAGCTGAACGCAGGGGACATGGCCCTGGCACTGTACTCTGCACTGTACTCCTACTCTGGCTGGGATACACTGAACTTCATCACGGAGGAAATCAAGAACCCAGAGAGGTACAAGTTCCAGCAGATCGTGAACGTGTCGGGTTTACCTGCATCAGCAACCTGAAGAAACCCCCCCACACACACACACAACTTTCCGTCTGATCCACTGCAGAAACCTGCCCCTGTCCATTGCCATCTCCATGCCCATCGTTACCGTGATCTACATCTTGACCAACGTAGCGTACTACGTGGTCATGGATGCCGACAAAGTGCTCAACAGTGACGCTGTTGCTGTGGTGAGTTTCACGATTTAATCGCCAGTGCACTCTTCTGTGGCGTAAAAAAAGTGTGTCGGTAGGGATGTTAACAATTAATCGCTAATCGATTAATTGTCGATTAACTTTATGTAGACTTCACACCTTTCTTGTATCTGGCAGCTCCGTGGTTCTGATTTTTGTTTCCTTTTGTTTGTGAGTTATTTTTTTTTTTTTTTACTGTCGTCTTTTGTTTCTACGGAAGCGTATTACATTCACTTGTCAAAAAAAAAAAAAAATCTGTTTTTCGGGTAAATTTTTTTCCGCCCTGTTTTTTTTTTTATTTTGAAATCTCGCGAGGAAACAGTAGACAGGTGACTCCACGGCATGGATGTGCTCTACGGTGGTCCAGTCTGAATGCGCTTCAAATGCATCATTTTGTATCCATGGAGCCATGATGCCATATTTATCCAGTTGATCCCGGAGAAACATTGCCATGTGGAGAATAACTGACGGAAAAAATTTGCACGAAAAACAGGGCTGGAAAAAAAAAAAACACGAAAAACAGAAATAATTGCACTGAAAAACAGAGATTTTTTTTATTTGCCAAGTGAATGCAATACGCTGCCATATGTTTCTTACTTGTGTTGTATAAATATAAATTTGAAAATTCTGAAAATAAAATACTGAAAAAAAAAAAAAAAAAAAAAAGAATTTAATCGATTAAATTAAATTAAATTAGTTGTAATTAATTGAACATTTTTCACATTACCATTCTAACAGTTTGGTGGCAGGAGAGAGCAATTCACTCTGTGATGGGCGTAATATACCTGAGAACAAGTTGCTGTAACCCTGACCCATTAGAAGTCTTACTGTTCTCGAATGGAAAAATGGCTCACATTGGATTGGATTGGATTATTGAAGGGTTAAATGATGTCTTCCTTACACAAAAAAAAAAAATCACCACTCATCAATTCATCGTTAATCGATCGATAAGGTCAATCAACCGACCGTTAATGAGTTCATCGATAATTTGCATCGCCGGTGTCGCTTTTACGTGAAATGGCCGAAGTCGTTTCATTTCTCACACGCGCACGCAACAGCAGCAGCAGCAGCAGCAGCAGCAGCAGCAGCAGCAGCAGCAGCAGCAGCACGCTGAGCAGAATTCTGTTTCCCACTCCGGTCCACTGATAGACAAAACAGCTGTGGTCTCACGAGTAGCATTCTGGCTGCTGCGCTGTAAATGAAACGCTGGTATAATGTGATGCGGCACCTTTAAATAGAACCCTGAGCTCGGGGAGCTCGCAAGCGCGGCTTTGCGCGCTGGGAGCAGCGAAGGCGGCGGTTCTGTGCTCGGCGCTTCGGAAAACTGAACCAAAATCAAGTTCAGCCCCTCAGAATAGAGCCTGACATTAAATCTCGTCTGCAACTCGTCCGCCGAGGTGCACGCGGACCGTATTTCCGTCGGCGCTGCCACGCTGGGATCGCTTGTCCGCTCCAGTCTCACCTTGGCTGAGGGTTCCGATCCCTGCTTCCGTCCTGCCAGCGTCGTCTGGCCCGCAGCCTGTGCCTCTAGTAACCCACTTTGCTCCTCGAAGTTGAGATGATGACGGGATCATCGTTTGGCTAAAGAGGTTAGCGCCGCACACAGGAACACGGGGAGGCTGATAATGTGATCAGTGCACTGGAGGAGGAAGAGTTGTGCTCAGGCTTGTTTGCAATAATGCCTCTTGACATTTTAATGACATGATGTCACTTTAATAATGTCTTCACGAGTGCGATACCTCAGAACCGGCGGCTGCTTTCAGTTCTCTGCAGAAATTCATCGTTCCCTTCAGTTTCTGCTGGCTGTGTTTGAGATGTTTTTGCTGCCTGCTTCTTTGCAGCTTCGTCTTTGTTTGGCTTCCATGTCCGCCGTTAACTTCTTGTTTTCCTGCTTCTGGTTCTGGCTTTTGTGCATCCCAGGCTGTTGATTCCCAAGTAGACGCAATTTTTTGCAGCCGACTGAAACGTTGTGCACCAAATTGTTCTGTGTCACATGTCACCATTTCTCATTTATTCTGTCTTCATATTTATAAAAAAAAAAAAAAAAAGTGAAAGAATTTTTTTTAACGTCTGTACAATTTCTACTTGTAGCCGTCAGTCGCCGTACGTGCGTGTCATCCTGGCACTGCAGCTCTGTGCCGCAGGTTGTTTATCGGTGCGGTTGAGCCGATGCCAGCGCTGACACGGCAGCGCTGGGACTGCTGATGGCTGAAGCTCCGACGATGTTTAATTGGCAGTTTGCTGGTTGCACCGCCAGCACCGAGCCACTCAGCCACTCAGCCTTTTTGTTTCCCTCCTCCAGACGTTTGCCGACGAGGTGCTGGGCTGGGGCCGGTGGCTCATCCCGCTGTCTGTGGCCATCTCCTGCTACGGAGGCCTCAACTCCTCCATCATCGCCGCCTCCAGGTCGCCACCACACACACACACACACACACACACACACACACGAAGCTCCTCAAGTCAACAGCTTTACTCTGCTGCTCTGGTTTTCTTTGTGATGTGACGTGTACATTGTGTGTGTGTGTGTGTGTGTGTCCCCTGTTTAGGTTGTTTTTTGTTGGATCCCGAGAAGGTCAGCTGCCTAACGTTCTGTGTATGATCCACATACAACGATTCACTCCCATCCCCGCTCTGCTTTTCAACGTGAGCGCCACCTTCTTTTATCTTGAGCAGTTTTTCAAGTCAAGCGAGAATTTTGAGTCAGAACTCGTTCTGCGTGTGTGTGTGTGTGTGTGTGTGTGTGTGTGTGTGTGTGTGTGTGTGTGTGTGTGTGTGTGTGTGTGTTTGTGTGTGTCTCCAGGGCGGCATGGCTCTCATCTACCTGTCAGTGCCAGACGTTTTCCAGTTAATCAACTACTTCAGCTTTAATTACTGGCTGTTCATCGGCATGTCCATAGCCAGCCAGATCTACCTGCGCTATGCGGCTCCGCACCTGCACCGGCCCGTTAAGGTGAGACACGCACACGAGAACACACCTGGGAAGCTCAGCGCTTTAATGAGGCCCTGTTTAACGAGGCTAATGTGGATGACGGCAAATGTCAGCGTTGCAGCTCCGTTCCGTTCCCGTCGCTCAGAAAAACGCTGGTTGGTAAAGCTCGGCTTCCTTTGACGCCGCACCTTCGCTCTGAATACGAAGCTTTGCCGTCGGCAGCTGCTGGCGAGGCTGCGTTCAGACTGCGGGCGAATCGGATTCAAATCAGATTCCTTCTCAAATCCCATTTTCAGGGCTGACTGTCCACACTGTTTTGTAGCCAGTGTCCAAATGGGATGTGGTTCTGTTCAGACTGCCTGCTGGCCAACCCCGGAAGTGATGTTTTCATAGCATCAAGCTAACCATTGGTTCTCCATCTAACGATGGCGTTGGATGTTCAAATCAGTAAAAACCCTGCGTTGAAAACTAAATATTTGATGTGAAATTTCAATACTTAAATTTATGCGTCGTGTCTTTGCCAGTAGATGGCGCTAATTTCAGCTGACTTCCCAGGATCCCAGGATGCTTTGCAGCAGCAGCCTGGGATACAGAAGGAGGTGAAGGATAGTAGCGGTGCAGCCTTGGGAATCGGCTAAAAGTAGGGCGCATTCCCAGTAAACATTTGGAGCGTCCTTCAGACTTTTGGGAATTGGGAGGAGCCTTCACGCAGTGCTATGACGCAACTTGCTTTCTAATGCAGCCTTGGAAGGATGCAGAGCCTGGACTGAGACACAGCCCTGGCCGGGAGCTTGGCTGGAATGGAGCCACTGTATCTCCCCAGACACTGATGAGCCAATGAGCTTCCTCCTCTGTCCAGGGACTGACTGCTGCTCTCTACTGCTTCTGTCTGCTCCATGTGTGGCGCCCTCTGGTGGCGCCCTCTGCTCTGGTTCACACTACAAAAGAGCCATCCGGTTTCAATGTGGATGGGCTGAAAATTGGATGTTGGCTGCCAGTCTGAACCCGGCTTGAGTCGCTCCATCGTGTATAGAGGGAGACGACCTGCAGCCTGAGGTCTAGCACGTCACTCTGTTTGTCCTTCGCCTGCCTTGACGATGGATGCCGCGCGTCCACGGCCATTAGTGACCTCCATCAGATCACCATGAAGGTTATTGTCATAATGAGTCATAATGAGACCTTTTTCTTTGATTGTCGTATGTTTATCCGGAATGGGGCCTCCGTCACCGGCGCCGCCGCACTGGGCCTCGCTCGTGATCTTCCAACATTGTTACGGCCCCTGATGCTTCCAGATCTGATTAGATTATTAAATTCTCTGACTGTAAAACTGACTCCACTGCATGCAGCCCTAAACAATTAAGGGCCTTTCAACCCTCAAGTGGGATCATCTGGGATGGGATGTAATCGAATGACATTGATTTACCTGTTGTTCCCTGCTTCTGCCCCCCCCCACCTGCAGCTCTCCTTGTTCTTCCCCATCGTCTACTGCCTGTGCAGCGTCTTTCTGGTGGTGGTTCCTCTCTACAGCGACACCATCAACTCTCTGGTGGGAATCGCCGTGGCGCTCTCTGGCGCCCCTGTTTACTACCTCTGCATCCACCTGCCACCCACCTCCAGGCCGGCCTTCCTCAAAAAGCTGCTCGGTAGGATTCTGATTGATTTTTTTTTTCTCCCTTCTTCTTCTTCTTGGTCAGCCAGAGAAGTCCGTTTAGAGCCGTGGTTCTCAACCGGTGGAGTCTCAGCACCCACGTTTTCTGCCTTGTCGTGAAGTCTCCGCCCAAATTTGTTCCACAACAATAAAAGCCCACTTTCCATCATGTCAAGTAAATAAATGATTGAAATTATTGAATTCAATGTACGTATTGTGGATGCATTATAAAAACTGGAGATCGTACTGGCAATATGGCTGCGCGCCGATTTTTTTCCCAGTGGCCACTCGAGGTACTGCAGCAAACAAAAGTATTAAAACAACATGTAATAATAAACTTTATTTATTATTACATGTGAGGTTCAAATCCTTTCTTTGAGGTGATTATCGTAGATTTTGTTCTTGAGTTGTCGAATAACAATTTGCGTCGATTTTTCCAAGTGGCCACTCGAGGTACTGCAGCAAACAACAGTAATAAAACAACATGTGAGGTTCAAAGCCTTTCTTTGAGGTGATCATCATAGATTTTTTTTTCTCGCGTTGAATTTGCTCCTGTTGTTTTTCCTCTCTCGTTGCAGACGAGGTTTCTTTACTCACCCAAAAAGTGTGCATGTGTTGCGTGGCCTCGCCCGACATCGACCTGGACAACATCGACCTGGACAACATCGACCTGGACAACAACGATTCAGTGAAGAAGGACTGACGGCAGCCGTTGACGACTCGAGGAGCGAAAAGCTGTGTGGTGGTGTGACAGGAGAGGGAGAGAGAGAGAGAGAGAGAGAGAGAGTGAGAATGAACCCACAAGACACGATGTGCGGCAGACAATCAGCAGTTTGGTGAGTGCGACTGATTCCAAGAGGCAGGGAGGGGGAGGGGCCACACGAACCAAGGAAGCAGCAGCAGTGGCATTTTGTGTGGCACAAATGAGATGAAATATTAGAGTTTGTGTACAGTCACATCACACGCTGTGTCACAATCCAAGCCGATATGTGGCCTCGCTGGCTAGACTTCATTCTAGGAAGTGATCGTCAGAAAAACAGTAAAATAACTGCTGCCTCAAAGACTGCAGAATATTATTTAGAGTCAGTCTCTTGTAGGGAGGTGAGCAGAAACTAGGGCTGGGCGATTTTGATCAAAAATAAAATCCTGATTTTTTTTTTCTCCTGAGAACTCGATGTTCGATTTGGATTTTTTTTTTTTTGTGGGGTGGCGGAAATCTCGTTAAATGCGCTACTAAAACGGGACAAGTGCGTGTTGTATGCGACTTCGGGAAAATGATTTACTCGGTACTGGTGAGGGCAGCAAACAGAATCACTTCCTGGTTTGAACGCCTGCTGTGGCTAGCTAGCGGAGATGCCAGTAAACATAGGTAGCCAGTGAACAGCTTCTCCAGGGGGGAGGAGGACTACGGTACCCAAGAGGCGCCAACCAGGAAGCATGACAGAGGAAAATCGATTTTCCTCTATTTAACAATCTTTACGACTAAAAAAATCTGATTTTGATTTAAAATCGATTAATCGCACAGCCCTAGCAGAAACCATCATCATCATCATCAAGTTCAGCGGATTTTATTTATATGTATGTATATGTATACACACACACACACACACACACACACACACCAAACTGTATTTGCCAATGAAGCACAGTTGCGTTCAGGCTGATGAGTTGTGTCCAGTGTGACCAGTCAGACAGAGTCCAGTCCCCTACAGGAGACCATGGCGACCAGAAGGTTTGATTGAGAACAGAAGCCACGAGAGGAAGGGGAAGAAGATCTGAAGGTCTCTCTTCCCCTTCCTGCTTGGTGTCAGAGTCTCACTCACATCCTCTCACCAGTGCCAGAGACGGCGCTCACAACCTGAAGTCGCAGCAGTGATGCATACCAAATTTGATTGTGAGCCCTTGAGTCGACACCAAGATGTGGTTGCGGTACTGCGAGACTTTTCGTGCGACGACAGCTGTTGCTGTTCCGTTAAGTCGCCGTCAGAGTTTCGCCAGAGATTTAAAAGCAGCGCCTGTAAAATGCGGCAAGTCTGCACATCTCATTTTGTGTGAGTTTGTCCTACATTTTGTTGCAGAAAAGCTTTACTGTGATTGGTTGACGGCATCAGAACCTGTCAGCCAAGCTGCTGTGATTTCTCTCAGTTAGAACAAATTAGTTGCCTTTTTTTTTTTTTTTTTTTTTATAAGTTGCCATTTCAAATGCAAAGAGCCATTATTCCCGTGGCTCCCGTTTAATCCGGGGTGGCCCATCGAGCGCCGCCACTCACTACCAGGGTCGAGGTACAGGGGGCGTCCGTCAGGGGTTCGCCTGCGGCGTGTGTATGTTTTCGTTTGATTTGCTTCAGGCCTTCCATTTGCTACCTCTTGGTTTTACCGTTAATGCGCCGTCGCAGCTCTTTGTTGTTGTTTTGATCCGGGTTTGTACACAGAACGCACAGCTCACTGACACTCGCGTCTTACCAGCGTGCACCGCAGAGCGCGTGTGTGTATCGACAGGTGAGCTGTCGTGGAGTATAATTGGCATTGGGTAGAATTCTTGGCTCTGAAGGTGTGTGGATGATGTTTTAATGTGTTTTTTTTAATTTGTTGTTGTTGTTTTTTTTAAATGATACGTTTTGAAGACAAAACATTTCTGACTGGTAAACCAAAGTGTTGCCGGCCGGCAGCTGCGCTGTGTCACCATGGACACCTGAGGAAGTCACGCAGTGTTTTCCAGAGACGATGTCGCCGTCATGTGGAAAAACAAACAAGACAACAGCCGCTGTGGTGTTTGCAGTCCTCATAAGCTGTGTGTGTGCCTTGTGCGAGTGTTCAGATGTGTTCCTCACCTACACTGCCGTACGTTGGTGTAGTAGTAGTCTGTGTGTTTTCTTCAGGTGCTTGCTTACAAAACACACACATGGCACCCACAGTTATGTAGACGTCCACGCCTTAACCACACAGCATCCGAGGTGTCTGCAGCAGACGCTCGACGCCACCAGCCCAAGCAGAAGCACACAGACGTTTGTTTGATGGATCACAGTCTATCTGAGGAAGTGGATCATATTTTAAATATATTGCCAGACAACTTATATGCTCAAAAGACTTGAATATTGAAGTAGAATGTATTTTTTGTCTTTTATCATTGGGATCCAAATGCTATTTTTTAAAGTGTGTTTGCGTGTTGTTGTTGTTGTTGTTGTTGTTGTCTTAAACTCTATGAAAGTACTTGCCTGATTAACTTACAGTATATGTATCATATATCATTATATTGTGTTGAATAAAAGGCAAGTGCACCACATGCAGTGACTTTGGTGTCTCTACCGCGTCGTTTCGCTGGGTGCAGTGGCAGCCACTAGAGGGCGTGAGTCTTCAGGTTGTGATGAACTGCATGCACCACAAAGCTTTTTTGATTCTGCATCCTCAATATAATATATCCCAATGCATTGGTTTGGATTTTGAAGCTTATTGTTGCCCATTGTTTTATCCACAAACCTTCTGCTGCCCTCTAGTGGACAGGTAAGGCTCAGTTTTAAGCAATCTGAATCAAGTGAAGATTTAAAAAAGAAATCTTTTTGTTAGCCGGGCTCTCTAACAATAAATACATGTGAATATGTTTTCAGTGACTAAAGTCATTTAATTTATTTATTTTGAATTAATTTATTTATGTCTTACTCTGAAATCACAGCTTATTAATAAAGGGATGAGGTTATATGGGACGTCAGGAAATGAGCAGAGTGACGGTGAAGCTCATGCAGCCTGCAGGTCGATTACACTTAATTAATTTTTTAAACGACAACATGGCCATAACTGGCATAACGTTGTATTTGTTGAAATAACTGCAGTATAATTTACAAGGAGAGAGGGGAAAAAAACAAAACAATTTCTGACTCGTGCAAATGTCGGCTGATCATCGCACAGGTCGCCAGCAGCGTCTCTGCGGCGTCACCTTATCTTCCTCATGACGGGGAGACACTCGGGTGACTGCTGCACCGGCACCTGGGGAGGCTCGGGAATCACATTTCACACAGGGTGGACCTCACACAGGTGTAGCCCCGCCCCCACTCCCACCCTGTCAGGAGGTTGGGTTCCTCTGCCGCCTGCATTAAAGATGAATGAGCCGAGGGGAACTCTATCCTCCGGCCCGGCCTGCTGCTGTAACCTCTTCCCTCCCTGTGAGTCGCTGGCCAGGCTCACTGCAGCTCCGCCGGCCGCTCGCTGCCCCCCGATGCTCCGGAGGGGTGCTGCGTGTCCCGGGGGATGGGCGGCAGAACCCCGGCGGCTGCTCTTTGACGGGTGAGGAGCGAGGCTCTGCTCGGGCGCCATGGAGCTCCCTCCACGACTCAACTGGATGCGGCGGCGACCGTGGAGGCCTCGCGTCCGCCGCAGGGTCTTCAACCGTGAGTGGACACGTTCACCTTCTTCTCCTCCTTCTCCTCCTTCTCCTCCTCCTTCTGTGTTTTTGGTCTTTTTCGTCCTTTGAGTCCTCCTGTTCCGGTTGGTATTGTGTTGTGTTTAGAAAGTTCTGCTCACATCAACGGCCATTCCGTTTTCTTAAAGGTCCTTTGTTATAAAAGTGTTTCACTTTGGTTGAACTCAGGAATAAGAGACGTACATAGCTCTTTGTGATGTCACACAGGGTACTTGTAGATCTTCCACATCCACTGAACCACCCTCGCCCTCTTTTTTTCCACCTCCAAACACTTGCAAGGTCACACAAGCCATCAGTTTTAACTTCCTGGTGAACCTCAGTGCTTTAGCAGAAGGCTGTAAACAGAGGGCTAAATACATCCGTCTACCATTGTCAGGCTAACAAACCCCACCGAGCTCTCTGAACCTTTTCTGTTGTGGGAGGGGGCACAAGAAAGTTCTTCAGAACCCTTCTTCATATCTTTCTGGCCTGACGGCCAAAGGCATGGGTGGGGGTCGAACCCACGGTCTTTGGTTTACGAGACCAACGCCTTACCACTTGGCCACCACGCCTGCCGTGGGCCCACCTCCCCCACCTGGACCCCTGCGGCCTATCGTCCAATCAGATGAAATTGCACCTGCGTGGGCCGTGTCAGCCGAGCCTGTCGCAGCGCCAAAGTGACACCGCGCTTCTCGTCGGGCATCAGCATCCGACATCAAAGGACGGAATTGAATTAAAAACGAACTTTGTAATTAGGTTTTTTGTTTTTTGTTTTTTTTTTTGCTGACTGTCAGATGTGGACATCGGAGCACAGGAAGCAGATTGATTGAGTGCAGGCTGCGAGGAGATGAGGATCAATTCTGTATCCGCTGGTTAATTTAGTGGCTCTGGCGTCTGCACGGCGTGCACGTGCGTGCACGTGTGTGCACGTGTGTGCGCGCTGCCACCGTCTCTCATCCTGTCAGCACTCTGGACAGTTGAAGCAGAGATGAAAGGTGGGAAGTGGCTTTTCCCTGCACACTGATGTGCTAAGCATAATTCTCTTGAAGGACGCGAGGAGTGAAGGTCTTTCACAGAAACAAAAAGTGGAGCAAGGAATAGTGAACTTTTTAGTTTGTTTGCATTATGACATCAGTGCTGGTTAGTGTTTGGCCCGGGTGGGGCCGGTGCCGCCCTCTCTACACAAGCTGAATATATATTTATATTACATTGTTATTGCACTGGATTGGATCTGGCAGGCAGCTTTGCCAGCAAACTTTTTCAGCCGAAGCTCCTCGACGTGCAAACGGAAAAGGGTGAGAGTTGAGGAGGAAGACACAGCAGCGTCTTCCTCCAACCAGCCACTGATCAGCCATTAGCTGTGATCCGTCAGCCAGGTGACAACCTCGCTGTGTTCTGACACACAGGAGGAGTCGCACGCTGCGTGTCTCCACCTGCTGTTTGTCTCCACCTGCTGTTTGTCTCATCGACTCGGCCGGCTGCTGTTTCCTCCTCTCTGATCAAAAAAAAGCAAAGGCAAAGAGCCGCCGACCGTCAGAGAGCAAACACAGCTGGAGCCACAGGCTCATCGATTGTTGTTTTGCTCAAGGAAAATTTGCTGCGTAGTTCTGACTCCTGACTGGTGTTAAATCTCAGAAGGTGCGAGGCTGCACTTTGATCCCAGGCCTCCTGCTGGCTGGAGAAGCACCAGGACCTCCAGCCTGGGCTCCTTTGAAAACCGTCCAGTAGAAGAGATTGGATTGTTGTTTTGACCAGCAAAGAAAAGAAGATTAACAGAAAGTTCTACATTGTGAGAATCCATCTTCTGGGACAGGACTGATTCCTGCCAATAAACACATCCCAGCTGCTGGAACAAGTGGGAGGGACTTCCTGACTCCTGGTTCTTCTGGGTCTTCATTGAGTGCAAAGGCATGGATGGGGATCGAACCCATGATCTTTGGTTTACGAGACCAACGCCTTACCACTTGGCCACCACGCCTGCAGCCTGGACTGCCAACAGCACGACCTGGAGGCAAAGCGAAGGTGTGTTTATGATGCAGTTCCCACTAGTCACCAGCAGAGGGCCACCGCACTTCACTCATTCTTTAAGGAGGTCTGACTCGCAGCGTGTCCCACTGAGTCCTCTTTGGTTTTTGAACATTTGAACTTCCGACGGAACGCAGTTTGCTGTGTTCCCAGCAGCGAGAGGAGGGCGAAGCGTCTGTGAGAAGCATCGCGCCAGGAGATTCCTGAGTAAAATATGAGGAGGCGAGGAGGGAAAGAGGGAGCCCTCAACTTTTAAAGGGCTCCGAACAATAATCCGTCCCACCATCCTGTCAGTCAGACCTCCTGCAGACCCTTCATGTTCTCTGGTGGCGCCTTCAAGAAGGCAACACACAACTCTGGAAACTCTGGTGCCCGTCGTGATGTCACAGTGGGCCGTGATACCTAATAGTGCACTTTTCTGGAGATATTTTCTTTCTGGTTTTTATTTATGGCGTCTCTTGAATGAGACTAACAGAGACTAGAATGAGGCTTGAGGATCTTTAACGACGATGAGGAGCTGGGTTTGACGAGGGCCCTTTAGATTTGTCCTGCCACATCCTCTCAGCCTCACTGGGCCGCTGGTCGCCACTCCTCTCTCTCTCTCCATCTCCCTCTCTCTGCCTCTCTCTCACCTCTGGCCCTGTTCGCATTTGCTTTATTGCTTTCTTCCTCCTCCTCACCCGGAGGCCTTGCTCCTCCTCCTCCTCCTCCTCCTCCTCCACCTCCCTGCTCTCCAGCTCTGCGCCACCCGCCTGCCTCCCTCTCTGCTTCTCCAACCTGATTTGTGGCGGCGCTCGCTCGCTCGCTCTGGAGAGGGGGAGGAAAAAAAAAACAAGGAAAAAAAAGAGAAGAGCCTCCCACTCCATAGCAACCCGCCTGCCTCC
This sequence comes from Thamnaconus septentrionalis, assembly GCA_009823395.1. Lineage (NCBI taxonomy): Eukaryota > Metazoa > Chordata > Actinopteri > Tetraodontiformes > Monacanthidae > Thamnaconus > Thamnaconus septentrionalis. Next base: position 33,234,347 of record CM020502.1, on the reverse strand, counting down.
TCGCTGCTCCCTCACCCGCTGCCACTGATGCAGCAGGGATGTGGAGCCACATCAGAGGAGATTACACATCTCCGCGCCTCATTTTCCACTTGTCAGTCGCAGATGAATCTCCTTCATCGGCGCCTCACCCCCTCTTCTCCTTCCCTCCTTCTGTTTGCCCTTTGTCGCTTTGTCTTTTCTCTCTCATTCTATTTTCTTTGTCACCTGCCCGAACATTTGACCCTGCAGACTTGAAAGAAAGCAACACGGCGCGGCCTCCCTGGGCGCACGTGAGCGTCAACACGGGTTTTTTTTTTTTTTTTCTCTCTGCCTTGCAAGTCAACAAGCTTCGGCGTGGGCAGCCAGCGAGCGAAGAAAAGACTGCTGAGAAGTGAGAGAGAGAGACGTGGCGTGAAAGAGACGGGAGAACAAACGAGGCACGAGGCTCCTGACGAGCACGCGTGGCCGACGTGTTTTGCGTGAGCGGGAGCCCCGACTGTCGGCAGGGCTTCCTCACAGAGTCGTGTTTGCATTTCCACGTGACAACAGAGTGTCGCTCCTGATTGGCCCCTGATCTCACAGAATTAATGGCATTACATTTTAAACGGCCATAAAGTCTGAGCTGCTGGGAGGAACCTTGCTGTGGCGCATCGTTTACTGTCGCGCTGTCGTTGCATTACACTCTAATGCATAGATGCATGCAAAGTGCTCCTGTCCTGCTGGACAAGTGCATCACTCGATAAGCGTCAGGCAGAAAAGCAGCATGAAGAAGAAGAAGAAGAAGAAGAAGAAGAAGAAGAAGAAGAAGAAGACTTTTTTCAATCCCACATTATAGAAATTACAGAAACAAAACGATAGAAAAGAATGGATATTATGTTGATTGAAAGAAATAACGAAATAAAATAAAATAGAAAATATTTATAGGGAAAATATTTTTAGCCTAACAGGAAACAAACAGCGAAATTAACAGTTGAAGTTCATTTGTATCAATGAATTAAAGTTGCCGAAAGAAACGTTAACATCTTCCAGAAGTCTGTGACACAAAATGCCTGCAGATCATTTAGCTGCAATAAATATCTAGGAGTCGTTTTAAGGAAACAGGAGAGTTGAGCCGGTGCTGGTTCATCTGCCGTCACAATCCTCTGTTTTCTGCCTGCTCACGGCGCTACCTCGCCCCGGGCCGACCTCTGACCTCTCTGGCTGATGGAAAGAGAGAAATGTTTCTGTCGTCGGCAATGCAGAAATAATGACAGAAAAATAAAGGTTTGACCGGTCAGCTCGGGATGATGATGAGTCACCTTCACACAGTGTTTCTGCCTCAAGGTGGGAAGAAAACTAACAAGCCCTCTATCTGGGGTTTTTTTTTTTTTTTTTTTTTTTTTGAATATTTCTTTTTAACGTCCCACAGCAGCAGAACAATAAACAGAAGCTGCGTCCCGAATGACAAACCTGCGCTATTGCATTTATTGTGCACACACACACTTTGCAGATGTGATGACTGTCGTTTTAACCACCACTTCTTCTTTTTCTTCTTCTGCAGTAAAGACAAGTTCAGACCATATTTTATTGTATGTCCTTCGCAATAACTTCTACAATGCAGCACAAGCGTCGGCTAGCGCGCTAACGTGGCTCATGAGGAAAATCATTTTGTCTCCTCCTCTTTTCAAAGTGCAACCAAAGATCCAGGCGTGACTGCCTGACATTCACTTCCTGGAACTTCCTTCCAGCTTCCTTCCTTGTTTACTGCGGCGAACACAAAGTGCTGCACGCTCGCTTCAAACCAGCCGAGGCCGTTTAGGTTGACTCAATAAACTCTCGCTACGAAAGCCGGAGGCCGTGCACATGGCAACGCCATTGGCCGAGCTCATGGACGCCGCCGTTGGGTTGCCAGTTTTCTTCATTGTGTTTGTCAGCAGCGGAGCCCTGAGTTCTCATGGCGGCCGCAGCAGGATGTGGCTTCACTGAGTGTCCGAGATGCCAGGGTGTGTGTGTGTGTGTGTGTGTGCGTGCTTGCTCCAGAGACTGAGACGGCTGCCCTCACTTTAAACCCACGCTGGCTTCACAGACGAGGAGAAACATTCAGATGCTGATGAGGCGGAAAGCTGCTGGTTCGAGTCCTGGTTGCTATGGCAGAGTCTCTGCTCACTTCCTGCTGGTCCCTGTAGCTCACTTTATACATCCTTCCTTCCTTCCGGTGGCCAAGTCCCCTCTTTTAGTTGCTTTGTTTTTTGCCACTAGTAAACCCTGGCTGTAGCTCCCGCCTCTTTCTCGTTAAAGGCCTCTGATTGGCCCGGTCCTGTTCTGACCCGATGATAACCTTGTTAATGGGATGTTTTCAAGGTGGATGAAACAGAAGCATGTATTTAAAATACCACTGTGATATTCCACCGCAGGGGAAATGACTTCAAGTATTAACGGTGCAAACGAACTCGGCGTCTATTTATAGCTAATGAAGCCAAGCCTGGCAGTGTGGGGCTGCTGCACCCTGGGCGTCCTGGTCCTCGGGGGGAGGGAGGGGGGGTGCGCTCATGGCAGATGTCATCATTCTGTGGTGAACTGGGGCCAGGCAGGATGGGAGTGTGCGCGCACACACACACACACACACACACACACGCTGAGGGACGGTGCCTTCATGCGTGTTGATGAGCTGTCACTAGTTTCCAGCCCAGCTGCCTCCTCCTCCTCCTCCTGCTCCTCCTCCTCCTCCTCCTCCTCCTCCTGACCATCGGCCTCGTGTGCCAGACGCCCAGCGACCTCACAAGTCATCCCCGGTATTGAAATAAGTCTTCAACCCACTTCTGGTGTAATGGAACTGCGACACGGTTCCTACTGCAGGCTTGTTGGCCAACCCTCTCCCTCTCCTCCCACGCCGGCCCCACCCACTTTCTCAGAAGTCACTGTCCTCCGACACGCCCTTTCGCTTCTTGTGGCTCAACCAGGGAAAGTCGCAGCTCCCACCCGCGATTGTTTTTCTCCTCCTCCTCCTTCTTCTTCTTCTTCTTCCTGTTTGAGCACTGAGAGGGCCGACTTCTCCTTTCTGCAGTGGGCAGGTGCTGGGAGGTGGCGTGGGAGAGGAAGCTGCGGTTTCTCGGGTCTGCAGCCACCAAGCAGCCCCACCCGGCTGCAACCCTCCAAGAAAGAAAAAGGGAAAAAAAGTGAACTTGTGTAAGATCACGAGCCGTGCAATGCTGCTCAGTATTGCGTGGCAAATATCCACGACGGTGTGACGCTGACTTCAAGCCGGTGGACGAAGAGCGTGCAATTATAAGTCCAAAAAAACAAAACAAAAAGCGAGCACGGTCTCATCTGCCTGCCGGTGGATGTCGTAATGTCTGTTTTTTCTTTTGGTCCCAACGTACAATTTGCAATAATAGCCGTGGGTTTAACCTTTCAAATTCATGCCTTGTCAAATGATAGTGCGAGGACTCGGAAAGTAAAAGCGGTCTTAAAAATGTTGACAGAGCGACGAGGTTAGACATCCCGGGCAGCAGGTGGCGCACTCACGCTTAACCTTGCTATTCTTTTTTTTCCTTCCGGTTGCCAGGTTGAGACAGAACAGAGTGAATTTCAAACTATGTCTTCTGGTTGCGAAACAGTTGTTACGGGATCCTTTAGGGGTTTGCGCAGATGACCTTGTGGGTCAAAGGTCAGCTGGCGGCAGAAAGTGGGCACCTCCATCTCTGCCGTGCCAGCCTGCAGCTGTATCGCCGCTATTGTCCGACGTCCCCGGTGCAACGGAGGCAGGAAGGCAGAGAGAGTGCACGCAGGACAGAAAGGGATGCGATTGTAGCCGAGGACGGGAGATGAAAGACAATAGTGACAGCAGGAGACGGGAGGAGGGAGGATGAAGGAGCGAGGGAGAGGGGGAGGGAGGGAAAATTAGAGATTGGGGTAGAGAGAGAGCCGTCGGTGGGCTTCACAGCCGAGGAGGAGGGAAACATTTGGAGCAGACTTTGCTGAAATGCACCGCAGGGTCCGAACTTACGAGCGCATCAGGATGAGAAGACGCCGATACACCTACAGTAGGTTCTCCTCCTTCTCCTCCTTCTCCTTCCTCTTCTTCTCCTCCTTCTCCTCCTTCTCCTTCTCCTTCTCCTTCTTCTTCTCCTTCTTCTTCTCCTTCTCCTTCTCCTTCCTCTTCTTCTTCTCCTTCTCCTTCTTCTTCTTCTTCTTCTTCTTCTCCTTCTCCTTCTTCTCCTTCCTCTTCTTCTTCTCCTTCTTCTCCTCCTTCTCCTCCTTCTCCTTCCTCTTCTTCTCCTCCTTCTCCTCCTTCTCCTTCTCCTTCTCCTTCTTCTTCTTCTTCTTCTTCTTCTCCTTCTCCTTCTCCTTCTCCTTCTCCTTCTCCTTCCTCTTCTTCTTCTCCTTCTTCCTTCTTCTTCTTCTTCTCCTTCTTCTTCTTCTTCTTCTTAAACCCTCTCAGCTCCAGTGGTTCTCAAATGTTTGAAAGCTTCCTGTTGACGCGGTGCTGTTTGACTCCACCAGCGTCTTGTTGGAAGAAGAAAGAGAAGCTTTCCGTTGCCATCCAGCACGTCATCAACTCTCAGAGCTGCACAGCGTGACACTGACGTCTTCTTCTCTCGCCAAAATATGAAAGCACTGGTTGTCTTCCGTCACGGGGGTCACGGATGACCTCCATCGGGGCATGAGTGTTGTGTGCACTCTCAAGAAACACACACACACACACACACACACACTAAAACACCTCAGATGAGTCACACGGTGCCGCGGCAAATTGGATTTGGCGTGCAATTGCCCTCATTGTCGTTACCAGGGAAACCGGGTAAAACCCCCTCACTCCCCTCCCCTCCCCTCCCCACCCCTCCCACAATCATCCCCCATTTTCCCGCCCTTCTTCTTGGGAGAGATGTTGAGGAGGCAGCAGAGGTCTGAGTGGGTGGAGCCAACCAGGTGGGTTGTCCAACTGAGTTCCCTGCTAATCCCGTCACCTGCTGTTAGTTGTTGGTGATGATTGGCCGAGGTTTCTCAATTCCATCCGTGTTGGAAACGTCATCCGCGTGTGTTTGATGAGAGGAGCAGGGAAAGAAAAACAAATCCAACAACTCCGGCCGGCAAGTTGCCTTCTGAGGGAAAACTTCAGACTGCTGCTTGATGCCAGCTTGACTGTTGAAGCCTGGATTCTTGCTCTGTTTCAAGCTGCAGGATGGTGGAAGGTCAAGCTTTTGTTTTACAAATGAATTCTGCTAAAAAATAAATTAAAAAAAATCAGCAAACCTGAACTTGTTTTCTAATCCAGACGGCCATTTCTAAGAAATGTATATATATAGATATATATTTTGCTTGGTCAGAAAGTCAGAAAGAAAGTTCAAGTCTGTTGGTATCTCCTGGCCAGTAGTGGCAGAGGCAGCCGCTACTATCATTAGCCTGCAGAATGAGCTGCGGATGCTAAGTGAGCCGCAGCCGCCCGGGCTAATGACAGATATTTTGGTCCCTGGGGAACAGGCGGCGCTCTCACACGCCCGGTGAGTGTGTAGGAGGCCCGGAGCCGCCCGCTGAGCCTCATGAGACGCTTGTCATCGTCATCGGGCTGCGTTCATTCAGATGCCAAAGAGCCGCATTGTCCGACCCCCCCCCATTCAAGCGGCGCCATTGTACCGAACGGATCTGATTGTGCTGCAACAACTGTGTTTGTGTTTTTGTTTGTTGCCTGGCTGTGTGTGTGTGTGTGTGTGTGTGTGTGTGTGTGAGCGAACATTCTCGCCAGTGTTGTTCCGTGCAGTAGCAGCATTGTGTGAGTTTATGGATGTGTGTGTCTTTGTGTCGGTGTCGGTTTGTGCATTTGCATCACTGCAGCATGCGTTTGCGTTTCCCGAGGCGGGGGGGGGGTCGGGGGTGACTGGGGGTAGAGGGGGTGGTCTTGGTGTTGGTGTTGGCGAGAGGGTCGGGTGGTCTCTCTCTCTCTCTCTCTCTCTCTCTCTCTCTCTCTCTCTCTCTCTCTCTCTCTCTCTCTCTCTCTCTCTCTCTCTCTCTCTCTCTCTCTCTCTCTCTCTCTCTCTCTCTCCACTGGCAGCAACAATGCGAGCCGTCATTGAAATGCAGGAGGGCAAACGCAGCCCAAACTTGACCCCCTTTTTTTTTTCTCTCTCTGTCTTGCGGCTGAAGAAGCTGCCGGTCTGCAGGCGGGGGCAGCAGGGACTTCCCTCCAGACTGTGAAACTCCCTGTCATGAACAAATCTGGAAATCTTTTTCATCTCAGAAAGGTTTTGCACAGAGATCAGGATGTCATCGGCGTGGCGACGCAGCGGCAGGGCGGCGTCTGCTCGGCTTCGCATGTGTTGCACTTCTGCTTTTTCCTGTCCTCTCACTCACACTTGAGTGACCCTGCAGTGGGCACGGCATCATTTCCTCCTAGCTGAAACTCACTTTTATTCTGCATCGACTCAGCTGCTCGCAGTATCTTTCACCATTTCCTCGCTGCTTCACTTCATCAGCAGGAAGTTTTGCAGCTGTGTTATTGCTTCAGATGTGACACTGTCACCTTATCTGTACTTCTCTTTTTTTTTTTTTTTTGCAACAAACTTTCCTCTACGTACCATTAGCAAGATCCACCCTCCACATGTAAATTCATTTTTTCATCCCAACAGAGAACAAATAATTCTCCACTATGGCCAAAGCAGCGCATTTAGCGTCTGTTTACAGCCTATGGTTAAAATGCCACGTTAGCATCCTGCTGAAACTGGCGCCTTGTTGGACCTCCTGAGTGTTTGGAAGGCTCCACCCACCTTGTGAAAGAAAAGTAGAGAGGAAGTAGGAGACAAACCTTTGTGTTTGTCTCCTACTTCCTCTGTTTGGAATGCAAACACAACAGCAGCATGGCATTGGTCCGACTTCCCATTAGTCTGACCCCCCATTGGTCCGACCTCCCCTAACCCGAACCCTAACCCTAATGGGACGTGGGACCCATGTGCAATTTGTCGGACTGTTGGGAAGTTTCCACCACAACATGTCTCGCAGCTCCATTCTTCCGTCGGCACCAACATCCTTCAGTCCCCTCAGTCCACGGCGTCCCACCTTCCTGATGGGTGTCGCTCCCAGCCGTCCGAACTCGACGCGGTGAAAATGAGTTTGTGTCCGGGTCGCCTCCCCGGAGCGTCGGCCCTGCAGGCGGCCGTCATCAGGGGAGAGGAAGTCTGAGCGGGAAGCGATAATGAATTTACTGGAGGCCCAGTTTCCATTTTGGTTGGGAGCTGTTTTATGGGTTAAATGGGGTCTGGGTCAGAGGACCAGCGCAGGAGGAGGGAAGGAAGTCGTAAATGTCGTCTCCCGACCTGGGAGTAAATTCAGTCGTGATGCTGGAAACTGGCCTGAGGCTTCGTGGAGGTTTTGTCTGGAGTTTTGTGTTGAAGTGATGGTCTGTGTAACGGGGATTTGTCGCAGGCTGACCTTTGGGGAACTTTGGTAACGCGACACCTTGGGAACCCTCGGCTTGGGACGGCTGCTGCTAGAAAGATTAGTGCGGGCGCTTCTCAAACACTGTCTGGCGGCTTTCCCGGAAGGTTTGATCACAACTGGGTGACGTTCACCCAAGGACCACCTTCAAAACACCATCTGAAAACTTTTTGTTTGTTTGTTTGTTTGTTTGTTTGTTTGTTTGGTGGGCAAACCAATTGAATGACAAATGCGACTTGTTCGCTTAGTGTGCTCGCCCAATCACCTCTTTAGTTTTCCCTCCTTGTTCCAGCTCTTTTCATTGGGTGAATCCAAATGATTCTGGAAACCTTCCAACTGCTCCACCATGAATTCCAAGCTCTCTTCTGGAGCTTCCACCTGTGCCGTGCGATGCGGTGGCCTGTAAATCAGCCTTTGAAGAACTCAACGGTTAAAATAACTCAAATGGTTTTGACGCTCTCATGTGCTGGTTTTTCAGATGTATCCATATTGAGGTATGTCGCAAAAGTGTCATACGAGGTCACGTGACCAGGTCACTTCCAGTGAAAATGGCGCATAATGTTTGGACGGAGGAGGAGACGGAATATGTTTGACAAGTAATCAAAGAGAATTCTTGTAAATCTCGCAGGACGAGATTTTACGAGAATGACGATTTGACCGGCATTCCGGCTGATGCGCTTCGCGCCATTCCGATGGAAACGCCTGCAAATCGCAGTTGGACTTTGTCGAAATTTTAGAAATATGGCTTTTATTTTTGCGAAACACTGTCATGGGAACGCAGCTACTGACACACGGTGAAAGAAACGTAGTCAAGGCTGAAAATCTTGCCGTCGGATCCGAAGTGTGGGTGAAATCCTGAATGAGCTTCGGAAAAAAACTCATTTTGCAGAAGAAGCGCAGGGCGAAAAAGTCCCACTCGGGAAGAACTGTGATCACATCCGAGCCGCCTACCACCGTCTGTGGAACGCGTCGTCTCCCCCGAGCAGGTGTGTGTGTGTGTGTGTGTGTGTGTGTGTTTATCTCCTCCGTCTCCACGGAGACGTGCAGCCAACAGCAGCAACAGCCGACGTTATCAGCTGTGTGGAGAGGCCCCAGGGCGAAAAATAGCGAGCGGCAGTCGGTGCACTCCCATGATTCCTAGTGAGCTGCGAAGGGATGACGAGTGCAGCCACACACACACACACACACACACACACGCACACACTTTGATGGCGGCTGTCACACATCCTCACTGCCTCCAACTGCTGAATCTAATTATTCCCGTTAATCATCATCGGCCACCGGAGCTGACTCACTGTAGAGAGCCGTACTTTGCATAAGGACACGCACACACACACACATGTACCGTTGACCCTCCCCCGTATGGCACACACACACTCACACACACACACACGTATGCGCATGCCTGCTCACAGGAGAAGTGCTGGTTGCAGAGACGGAGCTCTGCTCGCTGCAGCAGGATGTTATGAAATGAGCTCCGTTGTTGCTGAAACTTGAGTTGAGGTGGCTGCGACTCCTGACACTCACACTCACACACACACACACACACACACACCCTCGTGCACGGAGCTCCGTCCCTCCTCCGGTTCCTCTTCTGTCTGTGCCAGGAGCCTGCTGGCGGTCGGACCGTCGTCGCCCCCCCCCCCGACCAGCGAACGAGGCCGTCGAGCCGCCGGCGATCCCATTTCACAGGCCACTCGCCTCCTTCCTTCCTTCCTTCCTTCCTTCCTTCCCTGTCCTCTCGCTGGAGCTCGGAGCAGTCAGCTGAGGCTGAGGGACAGGACGGGACGAGCAGCGATGGCTCTGACCGACATTGCGGGCGGTGAGCTGGAGGAGATGCTGCGAGAGGAAGCGGAGGACGTCTTCTTCGACGACGGTAGGCTGCGGTCGGCCGAGCTGGGGGAAGAGGGTTAGTGCGTGTGTGTGTGTGTGTGTGTGTGTGTGTGTTGGAGGAGGTTGCTTTGGGGGGGGGGGGGGGGGTTGCAAGTGTCGGGCTCATTGGTGGCGCCGCTGAGGTCACACTGGCCCAGTGAGGACGTGTCTCCACTTGTCGTGCTGCAGGCGGGAAAAGAAAGAAAGAAAAAAGCCCAGCGCCTGGAGGGCAGGGTTAGCGGTTAGCGCTGCAAATTGCCCGGATGATTGTTTTTACGTAACGTCTGTCCGGCTGCCGCTGGCTGCTGCGCTCGTGTTCATCGATTCTCTCTCTCTGCTGAACTTTTTCCCTCCGCGCTCGCGAGGCGCTAAGAAAAGCCTCGCTGGGCTCTGCGGGGGCGGCCTGAGCGGCCAACCGGCCGTTAGCGAGAATCTTCCCCTGCGTTGCTGTGCGGAGGTTTCACTTAGCCCTCTGTTTACGGCCTCCAGTTGGAAAGGCTGGACTTTTTTTTTTTTTTTTTTAGCTCCGTTTTCAAACTGATGCTTTGCTGAACCTTCCACCTGTTTGGAAGGGGACAGAAACAAGAGGGCGGAGCCAATATCTCGCCGGGGGAGCGGCCATTCACCTGGTAGAGACGTCAGTGCCCTCTCTGACATCACAGGGGGCTGACTTCCAAGAAGGCAAAAGGATGGATCAAATGGAATTTTTGTGGAAGGTTCAGTTAGAGGCCAGAAACAAAACGCTGGTAGGAACGTTTTCCCCACATTGCTGTGAAAATGATACAGAACGACAGATCATTTACGAGTACACAATAGTTGCACAATTCATCTCCATCACCGTCAACTTGGTCAAACAAAACTGTACGTACATTTGTGGTGCTTCTGGTCTGTGGCTGAAATCGACCTTTTCAACTCCACCGTTTCAAAAATGCACGTTGGGCTGCAGACTGACTGACTGACTGACTCACTGACTCAATTCTGTGACGTGCGCGAGTGCAAATCCCCGGATACAGATCCATCCTTCAAAATCTGATAAACTGGCACGAGGCGCCGCCAACAATCTGCCGCGTTGTGCCTTTCAACTGCTCCCAATGAAGAGCGGTTGTTGTCTTTAACGGCCCAGCGTTTGGCCTATTTATAAACTTGAGAGCAGCTTTTTGGTGCCCAGCAGCAGCAGCAGCAGCAGCAGCAGCAGCAGCAGCAGCAGCAGCAGCAGCAGCAGTCACTCTGGCCAGTGGACACTGAGGGGATATTCCCACATTTTTCATCATTCCCCTGTGTGTGTGTGTGTGTGCGTAATGTATGTTAATGCTTCCACTGACCCACTTCTGACTGAGATGATGCTCCTGTGGTAGCGTGCGCTTGGCTGCCAGCTGACTCGGGCCAATCGCGGCGCTCGCTGAGACTGGCGAGGAGGCTGCAGGCTGCAGCGACGCCGCGCTCGCTTCACAGCTCTTGGAATATTACACAGCCGCGTCTATATTCTCCCTCGTAATTAGCTGCGGGGATTAGCAACGGGAAATATGGCGCGTCGAATTTCTTGTCGATGCTTTTGCTGCTTTTTTTCTTTTACGGATTTACACATTTTTTCCAGCTTCCCCATGAAATTTGCAGAAAGACACACAAAATCCATCTTGACTGGTGATTGATCAGTATAAAAAAATTGAAGGACCATTTTTGCAACATGATAGTTGCTGGCATCCTACAGAGAAATACTTTATTTGTGTGAATTATTAGCACAAAGCAAAACTCATAGTTAGCTAATTATATTTATTGAATATTCCAGTAGTTCCAGCAGTAGTAGCGGCGAAGTTTGAAAGGTGCTGCTGAGATAAATTAGAGACCATGGATGAATTCAACAACAGCAGCTCCATGCTGGCTCTATTTCCAGCGTGCTGCCGTGCGTTTGGCTGCATTCCTCCGGTCGTCCGTTGCTGCTGTGTGAGCTACAGGAAGGAGGAGGAGCCTGGAGGTGGGGAACAGTGCTCTGCAGCTTGGCGACCTGCAGCCTCAGCCAGGTTGTTGTGTTCAGGTCACGAGTCACTGCTACATTCAGGAATGTGGTTTCTGCACGTTTAGCCACAGAGATGGCGAGATACTGTAGCAGGTGGAAAACAACACTGCGTTCACCTCTGATGCTACCTGGCAACCCACGGTTTTTCATTGTGGAATTTGTTTTGGTGCAGGTGTTGTTCAAAGATCTCTGCCCAGCAGGACGCAGCTCTCTGAGTGCGCTCTCCTGGAAGAGGACGGCTTCCTTTCTTTTGAACAAAAAACTGAATTGGAGGGCACAGAAAAGTATCTACAAATGATGATTTTGAATGAGGTTGAGCGGGAGCCTGCAAACACAGGGCTAAATCTACTGTTTACTGGAGGTCCGGAAGGTTTTTTTTTTGTTATTTCACGGTGAGGATGCCCCACTGGAATTAAAAAAAAGAAGATTTGAAAAAGGATTTAAGCGAGGGAAACAATAATGACGGCCCACAATCTCCTTGCAAAGCCTGAGCTGCACTTAAAGGTTTTACAGGACACACTGTGGCTTTGGTCCCCTTGTTATCAAATCTCACCCCGTTTCTGATGGGAGTAAAAATACGGCGGCGCTAAGCCAGTGCAAACACACAGGAGCTCCATTGAGAGCAGAAAAAACAAACACAACGGCTGCTTCAAGTCCTTCCTTATTAAAGGTCATTGAGCGAGGCTCATTTTGCCCCCGACGATCCGATGGCTCAGCTCGGCTTCAAGGCAGAGAAAACAGTCAACGCTGTGTGGAGTCAAAGCACCAGCCAGCAGCGGCTGGCGGAGGAGGGCCGAGGAGCCCGGGCTCCCTAATGACTGTGAAAATACAGTCAGGTGCCACATGGACGCAGAGCTAATGTTTGCAGTTGAAGTGAATGAGTGTTTGGCCGACTGGGCCGGGGCAGGAAATGGGACAGAGCCGCTTTCAAGTCCTCGGAAGCGGAGGCCTGAGTGGCAGTCACACTCTCGCTGAGGCACCCGAGAGGAAACTGGCTTTTTTTTTTGTGGCACAGCCGCCTGATAGAAGCTGATCGGAGTTTCACTGCTTTTAAACCCGACGCAGTCTTCACACCAGTCAGTGGACAGAGTCCAGCTTTGAGCCAAGGTTGACTTCATCTCATCTGCTGTTCCACAGAGATAAGCCCACCCATCCATCCATCCTTCCATCTATCCATTTATCCATCCATCCATCCATCCATCCATCCACCCATCCATCCATCCTTCCATCTATCCATTTATCCATCCATCATCCATCCATCCATCCACCCATCCATCCATCCTTCCATCTATCCATTTATCCATCCACCCATCCATCCATCCATCCATCCATCCATCCATCCATCTATCCATCCATTTATCCATCCATCCATCCATCCATCCATCCTTCCATCTATTTATCCATCCCATCGGTTTGATCATCAGGATCCATAGTCAGATCAGGTCCATCATCCATCTGGTCAGATCATTTTGATCAGGTCGTCGTCTAATCGGTTTGATCATCCATCCAGATCATCCATCTGATCAGATCAGGTCACTTGGGTCATCCAGGTCATCCATCCTTGGATCCAGGTCATCCATCCAGGTCCCCATCCGTCGGTCTGATCCATGGTCAATCCATCCATCCATCAGATCATTGGTCAGATCATCGGTTTGATCCATCCATCCATCCATCAGGTCATGGTCATCCATTTGATCCATCCACCCATCGTCAGGGTTTGATCATGATCGGTCAGATCCGTCCATCCACCATCCATCCATCCATCACTTCCATCGGTTTCCATCATCCATCAGGTCATCCGTCCGTCCATCAGTCATTTCCATCGATCAGGTCATCATCCACCCATCAGGTCATCCAAATCAGGTTTGTCCGTCAGGTCCATCAGGTCGGTTTGATCAGGTTTGATCATTTCCAGTCCATCCATCGTCAGATCGATCCGTTCCATCCGATCCAGGTCCAGTCCAGGTCCATCTGATCGTCTGGTTCCATCAGTCATAAGTCAGTCAAGTCCAGTCCACCCATCAGGTCAAGTCAGGTTCCATCGGTTTGATCCATCCATCCGTCCGTTTTATCAGGTCATTTCAGTCATCTGATCCATCCATCCATCTATCATTTTTATCCATCCATCCATCCACCCATCCATCCTTCCATCTATCCATTTATCCATCCACCATCCATCCATCCATCCACCCATCCATCCATCTATCCATTTATCCATCCATCCATCCATCCATCCATCCTTCCATTTATCCATCCATCCATCCACCCATCCATCCATCTATCCATTATCCATCCATCCATCCATCCATCCATCCATCTATCCATTTATCCATCCATCCATCCATCCATCCATCCTTCCATTTATCCATCCATCCATCCATCCATCCATCCTTCCATCATTTATCCATCCATCCACCCATCCATCCATCCATCCATCTATCCATTTATCCATCCTTCCTTCCTTGCATCCATCCTTCTCTTCTTCCATCCATCCTTCCATCCACCCATCCATCCATCCATCTCCCTAACCAGCTAATTACACCAGGCTGTCGCTAACTGAGGGGCTTAGCGGCTCCTGTTTATTTGTTTAGCTTTCTCTGAAATGATAAAACCCTCCTCAGGCACAAAGGCACGTCAATCACTCGACCTCCCTCCATTCAGCCGAGGCCTCAGCTGCAGGTTTAGGGAGGCCAACAAACCCCCAGGGGGGTTTTGGCGCGAGCCGACCTGACACCTGAATGGAGGCCGAAACGTTTAAAGGAGTCGTTTGGTTTTTTTTTTCTTCTTCTTCTTCTTTTCACCTGCAGCTCTAAACGGCTGCACGAGGCTTTTGTCAGCCTTCGCCAGAGGGCTGCCGAGGTTTAAGGAGTGACTTAATCACCCCCCTGGGTGGGGGCGGGTGGAGGTAGTGGCGAAGGTCTGATGAAATGCAGAAGAGTCCATTTGTCTCCTAATTGCTTTCGCAACCAGTGGCTGCTGGGAGGCAACATTCCTCAAGACGCACACGCTTCACTTTCCTCTCAGTGAGCTAAACCTCTTGTGTACACGAGAAATGAGGCGTTGGTGATGTCACAAAGGGCACTGATACTTGCCACAGCAGCTTGTCACGAGTCTGAGACGGTTGGCGGAAATTCAACTGACGTGTTTTCTGGGGGGCCAGACTGAATTTTGCGCGCGTGCGTCTCATGATTGGAAGCACACGCAGAACAGAACGGATCCGACTGAATTGGCCTAAAAGTCCCTGCATTGAGGCCACGTAATCAAATCTCCATCAAGATTTTTTTTTTTTTTTTTTTATGAAGTCATGAGTTGCAACATAATCCAGTTGTCCGGCACACGCTGGGATGCGCTCGGGCTCCTGCGGAAGGCCAGAAAAGCAGGTCGCATTTCACAAATCAATTTCTCCTGCGGCTCCAGGCTGGACTTGCATTGTTCGCTGGACCGCAGGGAAACTTTATCCTCCCCTGAGCCGACACCGTGTCCACCTGTGGGGCCCACCAGGGTCCAGGAGCCAGCCTTCAAATCTGTTGATCTGTTGGAGGAGGCGAGGCCCTGTTTCACAACAAAAAAAGAAAAGAAGAAGAAAAAAATCAACGTGCAAGACAACTGGACGAAACGTTTGTCGGTCAAATTTGAAGTAGGCCAATCGGATTTCAGATTTCACGACAGGAAGTTGGAAGGAAGGAATTGATTAGGAACAGTGTCCAGCAGTGTAGCTCCACCTCTTTCTCCTCCCTGGACTTTGCTTGGTTGCCATCAAACAGGGGTGAGGCTGGAGCTTTTCAAGGTGGACGTATCAAACAAATGGGCGTCAATACAGCAACAAAGCAAAGTAGCTGCTTTTGCAGTCATGTTTTGCTTTGATTCACACTCTCCATCTTCACCCCTCCCCCCTGCCCCCCCCTCCCAGAGGAAAAACAGCTGATTAGCAGGTGTCAGAGCAGATTTCCATCACCGCTAAATCCAGCAATGCAGCTCCTCCCCTGGGGACGGAGGCTGGAGGGGGTGGGGGGGGGGGGCTGAACTGATTCCATGTACAGTAGGTCTGGTACTGCTGGGGGTGGCCCGGTGATGCAGAGCCGTCCTGATCTGCGTGGCCCGACTGTAGCGTTTGCTCGCCCGCTGCCTCCCGCTCCCCTGCACAGGACGCCGAGCACAACCATCGTCTGGCTGCAGATGTTGTAGTGACACGACACACTGAGGGTCTCTCTCTCTCCCTCTCTCTCTCTCTCTCTCTCTCTCTCTCTCTCTCTCTCTCTCTCTCTCTCTCTCTCTCTCTCTCTCTCTCTCTCTCTCTCTCTCTCTCTCTCTCTCTCTCTCTCTCTCTCTCTCTCTCTCTCTCTCTCTCTCTCTCTCTCTCTCTCTCTCTCTCTCTCTCTCTCTCTCTCTCTCTCTCTCTCTCTCTCTCTCTCTCTCTCTCTCTCTCTCTCTCTCTCTCTCTCTCTCTCTCTCTCTCTCTCTCTCTCTCTCTCTCTCTCTCTCTCTCTCTCTCTCTCTCTCTCTCTCTCTCTCTCTCTCTCTCTCTCTCTCTCTCTCTCTCTCTCTCTCTCTCTCTCTCTCTCTCTCTCTCTCTCTCTCTCTCTCTCTCTCTCTCTCTCTCTCTCTCTCTCTCTCTCTCTCTCTCTCTCTCTCTCTCTCTCTCTCTCTCTCTCTCTCTCTCTCTCTCTCTCTCTCTCTCTCTCTCTCTCTCTCTCTCTCTCTCTCTCTCTCTCTCTCTCTCTCTCTCTCTCTCTCTCTCTCTCTCTCTCCTCTCTCTCTCTCTGTGTCAGTGCTATGAGCGGCTCTGACCTGAGGGGAACCTACAGTCGCTGGGACATTAGCGCTCCACATCTCTGACAGTTGCCTCCACTGACCTACTTTTTTTTCTTTTTTTTTCTTTTTTTTTCTTTTTTTTTCTTTTTTTTTCTTTTTTTTTGCAACAAAATACTCCACAAACTGCTGCCACGGTTTTGTGCAGGTGGTGGGTAAAGCAGGAGAACCAGGAGAGAAGAGAAGGGGTAGCGGTGTCGTGCGTCCTCCTCTCCTCTCGCTGGAAGAAGTGAGGTCATTCGTTCACGTCACTTCTTCTCCTCGCTAGCAGGAGTTTTCACATCTGGCAGGTTTTTTCTTCAACGGGTCGAAACTGGGCGTGCTGCGAGGTCGGAACCCGGCGGTGTGGAACAGAGCGACGACGGACCACACAGGGGGCCGAGGAGCCCGGTCCGCCTGCTCAGATTCCACTTGCGTAAATAAGTAGGAAATTAGACGGCGGCTTCTTCTTCTTCTTCTTCTTCTTCTTCTTTTTCCCCGCTCGAGATGCAAGAAGACGGTAACCTGGCAACCCGCGGTGAGCAGATTTATGGGGGTAAAAAAATCCTTTAAGTGACACCTTGGAATCTCCAAAAGAAGGTCTGCCCCCTGGGCGGGGGGGTGGGGGGTGGGGTCCTTTTGGTTCATCACTGACTGAAAACCTGTATATTTTAATGGCACTCGCAGTCAGAGACAAACATTGAAAGGCACCTGAGGCCCCCGAGGGCCAAGAATCCACCTTCTGCAGTCAACCCATCATTAAACACACACACACACACACACACACACACACACACACACACACAGAATCCTGCTGCAGGGCAGAGTGCAGCCTGTAATTGCTTCCTCGCCGTAGAGACTCGCGGAGCAGCAACTGGCGACGCATCATCATCATCATCATCATCATCATCATCATCATCATCATCGCAGGAGGCAACAAAGAGACGAAGACGTCGAGCGTCGGCTTCAGGTGCAACGATGAGTCAGTCTGCCTCGTAACCGGAGAAGAGGCGGCGGTGGCTGGGACATTTTGAGTGTCGGTCACTTTCATCCTGACACACACACACACACACACACACACACACACACACACACACGCCGTCAGCTGTGCCTGCTCGTCCCGCAGCCTTGACCTTCCTGCCCTGCGGCCCAGTGGCCTCGCTCGCCGTCTTCTGACTCATCCTGGTTTGTGCGGTCAGATCTTGTCGAGCAAAGAGAGCGGAGGAGGAAAAGTCCAGGGAAGAAGGAGAGCAGAGGAAAAGAGATGAAAGCCACAGAAGGTGGTTTAACGCTGGACTCCAGGGAAGACCTGGATAATAAATACGCACTGATAATTCTACACAGTTTATTTCTATTCCTAGATATTTTATGGCAGTAACATCATGTTGCCATCATGTGCATTGGCTCCGCTGATTTGTTCATTCTGCCCAGCCTTCAGTTTCCTTCCTCTCCGTTTCAGCCGCGTCTTGTTTTTCTGCTTTAACACAAGAAAGTTTCCTCTGAGAATTCATTAAAGAATTCATTCATGTTAAAAAGTTTTTTTTTTTTTAAATAATATATCCAATAATATATCCAAAAGCGCCCCGTATGTTGCGACTAAAGGGAACAAAAAAAGAAGCAAGCGGTTCGTTCCTCTTCAGTCAACACCTGACTGTAGGCGTGGTCACTCACCTGGCTGGGCTCTGTGACATCACAAAGGGCAGATTTTTCAGACCCGCATGTCTTTGCACACACTTTTAGGCCGTGAAGTGACTTTTGTGTTTTGACTTTTGACCAGATTTTTTTCTGGTCGTCGAGCGTCGTTTACCCAGGGTGGGGGGCAGCAGCGAGGAATCCTGCTGGCCGCTCGGTTGAACTGCACCTCGGACGCCTGACTCGTGGCTACAGTTTGTCAGCCTCTAATCCCTCCTCAGATTAATCATATCAGCCGCTATGTTTAGGAACCCACCCAACCACCGAGTGACAAATCAGAAGCGACGAGCCATTTTCTGCCCCCAATTATTTATTTCATCTTGACGTGGAAGGTCGAGGGGGAATTGGATTTGTTCGGACTCGGCGGAACGTCGGAGCAGGAAGCAAAACTGGGCTGCAAACTCAGTGGAGTGGCGATTCCTCCAGACGCCGCCGCCGCCGCACCATCACAAACAATCATCGGCTTCTCGGCTGAATCCCGTCGGTGGTTTTCCGTGACACAGTTTCAGCTGCGCGACTCCATTCCACTCGACTCGACCGGTTTCGGTCGTTTTCCATAACAACTGAGCAGCCTCCCACCCCCCCACCCCCCGCACCTGTGGTTGGGAGGGGTCGTCAGGGCAGGGCGGCCCAAAAAATCCCCGCGACTCCATGTGTATGCGACACAAACATCAAACATCCAAATCATAAAAAAAAAAAAAAAATGCTGCGTTTGATTTTTCTGCTCTCTTGAATCTTTCTTTGCTCCCTGTCCAATCAGCGAACTGGGCTCTGTTGAAGTCAGTGCTAAGATAATACCTGGTACCAGCGACTACCATCGAATAGAAAGAAGCCAGTAATGCAGGGGTGTCGGTGGAAAAGTTCCATTGGAAGCCCAGTCAGACTTCAGCTGCGCTCAAGCTAAAGGTCTAAATTTAAACCCGCCCGGCTGGAAAGGCATCAGCTCGCCCCTCCTAAATATGGGCCCTGCTCAGCGAGGAGGAGCGGCGGGCAGGGACGGTCCGGTCAGTGGTGGCTCAGTTTGAAAGTGGCGCTCAGGTCTGAACTGCAGGTCTGAACTGCAGGTCTGAACCTGGACCAGGAGCTTTTGGAGGGAGATGTTTCAAATCCAACCAAAGGCTTTGGAGGCCACACTGCTCCTTCTCTCACTGCCGCAAACGTCTCCCTGCAACCTTCTTTACCCACAAGAGGCGAGATCAGGCTGAGAGTGGGGGTTCAGGGGTAGTGGGGGTGGGGGTGGGGGGGGTTGGGGGTAGAGAATAAATAGCTCAAATTCATGGCCAGATTAAATCCCCGGGAGAGGTGGAGAAAAATCTGTTGAGACCCATTATGTCACCTCCCACCCCACTGTGCACTGTGTGTGTGTGTGTGTGTGTGTGAGAGAGAGAGAGAGAGAGAGAGAGAGAGTCTCCAGGATTAGTTACGGAACACACAACACAACAACAGACATGAAAGGGAAGCTTGGAGATTGCACCGAGATTTAGGAAAGATACGAGGAGCAGTCGTAGTATTTCCTGTCAAGGATTAATAAAGTACATCTAGTAGTAGTGAGGCTGAAGGAAGACATCAGACAGTCAAGCTGGGGACAGGAAGACGTGTCTTTAGTGATTAGTAGAGGACATCTCATGAAGATTCAACTTGTAAACCTAGCAGATAAAATCCAAGCGATCAATGATCCGGTCGTTTCAAAGACGTGCATTTATTATTTAGTTTTTTATTATTGATGACTTTTAATTTGTATTCGGATTGTTTTTTTTTGTCAATGTGAATTTTACAACTTGTTCAATTTTTTTTTTTAAAGAAGCAAAAATAATGCAGCGCACTTCAACACATTTCATTGTTAATCAAGGATTTGCTGGAAGAATCCTAAAGACAAACGGGCACAAACACACGTACACACGCTCCCCGAGCCGCTGGGGGGCAGAGCGACCCCGCCCACCCTGTGACATCCTCCTCCTGTGATTGGCCGCCGCTCGTTCCGGAGCAGCGCAGCAAACACAAACTGGAATGTGTGTGTGTGTGTGTGTGTGTGTGTGTGTGTGTGTGTGTGAGTCGGGGACTCGCTCAGTGTGTGTGTTTGCTCTGGAAGCAGCCAGACGTCGAGCGGAGCGCGAGGCTCACATCGCTGCTGCTGCTGCTGCTGCTGTGTACAGATTTGATTTTATTCATGATATTTTATTTTTATTTATTTTTATTATTGAATTTTTTTTTTTGACGTGACAACGACTCGGAGCGGGAAAGCAGTCGGGGGGGGAAGGAGGAGGAGGAACAAAGCTGAGCCGAGGCGAGAAAAGCGTCACTTTTCCTTCCTGGGTCCTCGCGCCGCTCCTGCCTCCACTTGCATGGATGCCGAGACGCCGCTTGACGCGCACAGACGCCGCTAGAGAGCCGCAGCAGCACCGCTGAACTTTTACCGGAGGTGAGTCGACAATTTAAAAAGCCTCCGGATCGACAACCAGCCGTGTGTGTGTGTGTGTGTGTGTGTGTGTGTGTGTGTGTGTGTGTGTGGGAGAGAGACGGGGGGGATTTCTGGGGGTGCGCTTGTTTGTGGGAAGCTCGCTCCCGGATCGAGGCGGCGGGGGTCGGGGGCACTGGGTCAGTGGATCATTGTCCTCTCATTGTTGGCCGTCGCTCATATTGAGGATATGAAGCGATGAGCGGAGAGGAAAACCTCTCTCGGTGGTTGTCGGCTCGTGTTTGATTGGAGTTCGAATCATTCGTTGATTCATCTTTTGGTTTGGAGCTTCGTTTCATTCGTGTTTGCTTCAAGTAGTTTCCGGTGGATCCGAATTCAAAGATTGTGTTGCGTGATGTTGTTGCTGCTGCATGCGTGTGTGTGTGTGTGTGTGTGTGTTTGTTGTGAGTGACTATAAATTGCCCGGGGGTCGCTCCGAGTTCTCCCGGAGACACGTGACGCGCACCCTTAAAAAAAAAAAAAAAAAAAAAGTCGAGGTCTTCATCGTGTTTTTTTTTTTTTTGCGCCTGTCCGTGCGTGTGGGCGTGTCCTGTCTGTGCAGGAAAAAATTAGGTCAATGTTTTTTTTTTTTTTTTTTTTTAACCCCTTGTGTTTGGAAGTAGAGGGACGTAACCTCTTCCAGGAAGAGGTGTGTGTGAGGGTTTAGAGGTCAGAGGTCACGGGTCTGGACCTGAGCTGATAAACCCTGGTTCTGCTCTGCCACACACACAAATCACATCCTTCCTGTGTGTGTGTGTGTGTGTGTGTGTGTGTGTGTCACAGCCTCACAGCCTCCTCATCGTCCTGGTTTCTCAGCTGCTTCTGCTCAGCAGCAGCAGCAGCAGCAGCAGCAGCAGCAGCAGCAGCAGCAGCTGATCTCACTGTTTCCAGTGAAGGCTGCCGTCTTCTTCTCTTTCCTCCGACTAATTTCACTTTCCCCGTCACACCCCAGGAACACACACACACACACACACACACACTGAGTGTTTTCCTCCTCCTTTTCTCTGGAGTCTAATTAAAGCTTTTATGAGTTTGCAGTTTGGAAGACACTCAGCCTTGTTTGTCACTGCGCAGGTTTTGGGTTTTTGTTTCCCCCTCTAAACACAACGAGTTGATGTTGACGTTGAAGTCCGTGGCTTTTTTTCATCAACTAGTCTTGAGTCTGATCGAAATGCAGGTGATGGAGTTGAAAGAAGGCCTGATGAAGTTCAGCAGCAGTTGTGGTAGCTTTACCAGAGCTGCGCTCTAAAAAACTGAAACCAGCATTTCCGAGCGTGTGAGAAGTCATTGCTGTGAAAATCCTTTGAAAAGTTTTCTCCGTCGCTGGCGTCGCCGAAGAACGATTCTCTCGACGGTTGCATCAACCGCAGAAACAAAAAGTCGAGTCAAGGGTTGAGCGATGACGTCCGGCGGTCGAGACCCGTGATTGGCCGCTGCACCGCCACGTGGGCGGAACCCTTTAACCCGTTCGGTCCGACACATTTTGAGTCCTTGTATCCTATTGGACAGAAGTCCAAACCAAGCTGAGCCTGATTGGGCCGCCCCCACCACTCTGGTTCCTGTGTGCTCTATGGAAAGGAAATGAAAATGCAAGGAAAATTATTTCCTGGAGCTTTTTTCTTGCTGCGGACTTCAGAGGCCAGCGGGGCCCAAACTGCACTCCTATCTTCAGACTTGCTGCTGAGCTTCACCTGCTCCCCGCTTGCCTTGCGTTTGACCTGCGCCTCCCTCTGACTGGAGGCCCCGATCTGAGCCGACCCGGTGTGGAGTCAGGAAGCCGGGCGTCACGTGCAGCCAGCGCTCGACCTTTGACCTTCCCTGGGAGAAAGACCGTCTCTGGGAATGTGTCTCCCGCCTCTGCGGTCTGCGTGTGCATATGGCTCTCCATCTGCGCTCCTATGTGCGGTGTGTGTGTGTGTGTGTGCGGGTGTGTGTGTTTTATTCTTAGGGGAACTTTTGGGCCCGGCATTCTTGCAGTAGGAGTGTCTGGCTGAAGTTTTCACAGCTGATAGTTGTTCTGTCGGGATGGGGAAGGAGGAGACGTGAAAACAGTACTGAAGAATCCCAGTCCGACTCGCTGGCTGAGGCGGAACCCCCCCCCCACCCCCCACCCCCAGTCTGAGAACTTAACAAGTTTTCTTTTCTTTTTCTTTTTTGGTCTTTGTTGCTGCTGTGCTCTGATCAAACTTTAATGTCCCTCCTTGTTTGGGAAGTGGGTCGCTCAGCTGGCAGCCTCTGGTTCCAGTCAGGACGCTCGTTGTGACAGGAAGAGCGGCACGGCGGAGCAGCGGCAGCGGCAGCGGCAGCCGCAGCTGCAGCCACCTTCACAGAGACACGGGCCTGCTGAGATGAAGACGGAGCAGGAAAGTCCCGTCCCGACTGAGTCAGAGGTTATCTGGGCTTCTGGAGACGATGACGATGGTGGTGGTGGTGGTCTGGTTCATCTCGCTTGTCCCAACACGTCCCTTGGCTGAGAGGAAGGAGGGGCCGGGGGCGTTGTTTAGACTCTGGAGTTGGGAAGGGTGGGTCAGAGGGTCTCACACTGGGGTTAAGTGGTATGTGGAGGGGGGCGGCGGCGGAGGCGGTAGAGGAGTGGCGGTCTGGAATGGGGCGGAGTCGCCAGGGAGGATGAGAAGTTCAAAGGGCCGCGTGATGTTTTTAACGACGGCGACGCATTTCTCACAATGTGGGGACCAAAAACTCTGGAAAAACTTTTTAGCTGCCTTTGAAACTCTGACCCGCCGCCCGATGCGTGTGTCGACTCCCGTCATCCGGCCATTCCACGTCCAGGAAGCCCAACCCTTGAACCTGCCGCGCTCACTGCTCATCAAACGTTAGCAAGTTCTCGACTCCAATCATCCTTGGAAATCTTCTCCCAGGTCTTCTCCAATCTTCTTCCTCCTCCACCAGGATCTCGGTCCGCAGAGACCCACATTAGTCGAGCGCGACGAGCAGAACTTTACTAACTCTTCCAGTCGCTAGTCGAACGAAGCAGAGCGACCTGCGATACGAACCAGAGCTTTAAAGGGGTGGAGCGTGCGGTGCGTGTGGATGCCGGCAGCGACTTGCCTTGTTAGGTCTGTGTGGCAGCAGCCAGAAAACCCCGAGACTGACAACGGATGTGGCGGTAATGAGGCCCTCTGGATGCCAGCTGCCATTAAGTTTCATTGAAAAAAAAAAAAAAAAAAACGGAATAATCTTCCTCAACTTTGCTTCTCAGTTACAAAACTTTGCCAAAGGGTTTTTTTTCTCTTTTTTCCCTTTTTTTTCTCTTTAGCGGCGGAATGTGAACCTGGCGATCAGATGAAGCCGTTCAGCTAAAGTGCAAATCTCTCGCCTGCCACAATTAGTGAGATTGTGGCGATGGCCCAGAGTGAGATGGACGGCGTCGGCCGCAGCCACAACAATTATCCGCTAATGGGAGCCGTGCAGCAGCGTTTTCCCTGTTAGCTCCAAGCCGCCGCCGGCGCTAATGGTCGCCCGCTTCCTCTCGCCGGGGATTCAACCTCCACTCAGACTTGTTACCGCCACTTTCCCTCCAACCGCCCCCCCCGACCCCCCTCTCTCTCCCCTCATCATCATCTTCTCCTCTTTCCTGCTGCAGTCGCTCCTCATCCTCGTCTCAAGTTCTTCTCTCCCCAGTTTATGGTCACAGGACACTGAGCTGATTCTCCTCTTGTCCCCACAGGACACAGCAGCTCTGCTAGTGTGAGGGTCTTCCTGTCAGGGTGGGGATGTCTGGAGCCTCTTTCCCACTGGCCAAAAAAAACCCTTTAAACCCGCTAGCAATCGGCAGTGGGAAAGGCTCACCGACCTGCGTCAACCAACCGGGCCAGCGTCCCGGGTTAGCATCGCCTTTCATTGGCTCGGCTGCCATCGGCTAGACCAGGGGTGTCAAACATATGGCCCGGGGGCCTGATCAGACCCGCAAACTGTTTTTTTTCCGGCCCGCGAGATGATTTTGAAAAAATATAAAAACTGCAATTTTTCAATGAAAGAGAGTGCTGTTCTAAATGTGTCCACTTGGTGTCGCAATATCGTTTCTGCTTCGCAAACAAACTCAATAGTACAATCTGAATTTGAGAAAATTTGATGGATGCCGTAGTTTAGAGTGGGTTGAGCTTGAGGGGAATGAATGGGAGTCAATGTCCTTTCAAAGATGGAGAAACGAGTGTGTGTGTGTGTGTGTGTGTGTGTGTGTGTGTGTGTGTGAGAGAGAGAGAGAGAGAGAGAGAGAGACCCCCATAGTACATTCTGCACTGTAGACATCTAATACTTAACACTCTGTCTCTCTCTCTCTCACACACACACACACACACACACACACACACACACACCTCTGGCCGGGCCAGCTGGGAGCTGTAACAGTGTTGTGATTGCCATAAGCGTTTTAGGCTCCTAAGCTGATAATCTGTGTGTTTTGGTGTTTGCTGCGTTGCCTCTGCAGCAGCAGCTGGAAGAGACGCCATTGGTCCGTCGCCGGCTCCTCCTCAGGTTCCTGTTTTCTTTTGCTTGGTTTTTGTTTATTTGCTGTGTCTGTCCCAGCCTGAGTCTCCAGGTTCTTATTGCACATTTAGTGGTGGTCATAGTTGTCGGGATCGAGAGGTCGGCCACAGAGTTTGAGGATCTGGTTGTTTCCATTGGCAAGTTGCTTCAGGGGTTGGAGGGTGGGGGTGCGGAGGTGGGTGGGGTTAGGGTGGGTGGGGTGGGGGGCCTGGGGGTGGCCTGCTTGATGACAGGAAGAGGAGTCAAAGCAGGAGGAGGTCAGTGTAGGTGTACGACCCTCCGGGACGCTCCGGTGGGCCCAGGAACCAGCCTGTCCTTCCCACGCAACAAGCAGTCAGGCTGACAAATGATGTTGTGTGTTTGTGTGTTGTCGGGGATCCTGTCTGCACTTCCTGAGATCCCAGAAACTCTCTGCTGTCCTCAGAGAGCGAAGAGCAGAGCCACGAGCAGAGCGAAGAGCAGAGCGAAGAGCAGAGCGACCTTCTCCTGTCAAGAAAACTGGCAGCCGAACATCAGCAAGGGAACTGGGCGTGTGTGAACAGCTGTGAGTGAGTGTGTGTGTGTGTGTGTGTGACTGTGTGTGCGTGTTAAGGTTGGCTCGGCCTCTCTGCAGCACAGCATGACAGTCAAGAGCTTCTCTGAAACGCTGATTTCCTCCAGCCTGACACCTCTGAGAGCAGCTCCTCCTCCTCCTCCTCCTCCTCCTCCTCCTCCTCCTTCTCCACCTCCTCCTATCTCATCCTCCTATCTCCTCCCTCTATCTCCTTCTTTCTCCTCCTCCTCCTATCTCCTCCTTATATCTCCACCTTTCTACTCCTCCTACCTCCTCCTCCCTCCTCCTCTTCCTATCTCCTCCTCTTATTATCTCCTCCTCCTATCTCCTCCTCCCTCCTCCTCCTTATATCTCCTCCTCTTCCTATCTCCTCCCTCTATCTCCTTCTTTCTCCTCCTCCTCCTATCTCCTCCTTATATCTCCACCTTTCTACTCCTCCTACCTCCTCCTCCCTCCTCCTCTTCCTATCTCCTCCTCTTATTATCTCCTCCTCCTATCTCCTCCTCCCTCCTCATCCTTATATCTCCTCCTCCTATCTCCTCCTCCTCCTGTCTCCTCCTCCTATCTCCTTCTTGTGACGTCCTTGGCCGCCGCTCCTCCATCAACCTCCACAGATTGTTCAAATATTTAAGTGTTTGAAGCAGCATTCTTGAAGAGGAGGAACCAGTTATTTATTTATTCCCCCCCCCCTCCCTCCACACACACACACACACACACCTCTGCATCTGTAGCTCAAACTGGTGAAAGAGCCACTTTATTATTTCTGTGTGTGTTGTGTGAGTCATCTCCCATTAGCGGCTGCAGCTTTGTTCTGCTGCTGTGTGTAGATGACACCCCAGCGTGTTCAGCACCAGGACGAGCAGCACAACCGGCTCCCCTGATGTGGGTTGGGTTTATTTTTGTGCGGCCTCCTCTCTTGTATCTCCCTGTTATCTGTGGCGGCGGCGGCGGCGGCCGGCTGCTTTCCCAGGGTCGCGCTGATGGAGCCGTATCGGCGCGTTAGCGGCTATTAGCCGGGGAATGTTTTCTTTCGCGCGCTAGCAATAACAATCGGAGCTGAAACAACGAAGCAGAGGCCTTGTTTGGACGGTCGCAGCATTCCAGCGCTGCTGCTGCTGCTGCTGCTGCTGCTGCTGCTGCTGCTGCTGCCACCCAGGTGGTCCATCAGAGGGGGACCCCGGGGTTCTCGCGTGACTTCTTCAGCCACTGATGCTCCTCTAAACGTGGAGCCATCCGACTCTGCTCTTTATCTGCACAGTGTTTGCGCTGTTCAGTGGTGCCAGCCTCTGTGTCCCGCCTCCTTTCCTTGTGCAAATTTGCACTTTCTCCTTTAAAGTGACCATGAGGAAAGTTCAGCTCCCCGTGTGGACAAAAGTGGTACTACCGCGAGCTTCCTCCTTGTCTTTGCTTAAGTGCGTGGATTTATGTTGGAAGCAAGCGAATCAGGGGAGCAGGTGTCACGTTTCGACTGTTCGTTGCAGTGAGGTTCTCCCACCAGAGAGGTCGCCATTTCCCAAACTAACAGCAAAGCATTTTGAAAGCTTTAAAATTCCCAATCATCCTTGGAAAGGAAGTCAGGGAAGAGTGTTGTCAGGCCAAGCTGTGTTGCGGGGCTCTCCAGCACCCCCCGCAGGGTGCCAGGTGTCGTGCACGTGATTGGCAGCCCGGTGTTTTTAACGCTGCTGTTCAATTTTCTGCTGTTTGTTTCCAATCCTCCCACGGAGTGAGGAGAGCAGCGAGCGGATCGTCGGCTGATGCTGTGTGGCAGAGAAGCCAGGGACGATGTTGCCACCGCACACACTTGATTTTTAATGACGCTGTCAGACACACACACACACACACACTCAGCAGGGGGCGCATCACGTGCTCAGTACTCTAAGCTCCCGGCTCCTGGCTCCACTCTCTAATAATGTACTAAATGTCTTTTTTTTTTTTTTAAAAAATAATTCTAATCTTCCGCACCCAGTAATCTGGATTGTGCCTTTCCTGGTGTGGCTTACAGCTCTCAGCGGCGATTACACGCCGCTCGCTCCACCGGTGGAAGTCTGGCTGCGTCTCCGTCTGGTCGGTCGGCTGCTGCACGCACACGGCGGCCCCGCAGGAAGGTCATGACCTATAACTGGAACATTAAAGGAAACAAGGTGGGGTGGGCGGGGGGTGGAGGTTAAGGTATGAAGGCACTCTGACTGACTGACTGACTGACTGACTGACTGGGGTGCTGCTGGTGGCAGACGCTGCTGAACAAACAGGAAATGCCACAGAGGTTTGGGACAAATGAGGTTTTTGTGCGACGGGGTTTTGCAGGGATGATAGAAAGAATGCCGATGTCCCGGAGCCACAGTGACATGGATGAAAGGAGATTAGATCAGGTCAGGGCGGCCCCCCAAACTGCAGCCCAAGAGCCGAGCTCAGGATCAACATTTCAAAGCTGCACGCTGATAAAAAAAAAAAAAAAGAAAAAGGAAAAGAAAAAGAATCACTTTGCAAATGAGTTTGCTCTGTTTTGTTTAGCAAAGAGGCTCTGAAGGAGAAACCTCCACCTTCTACTGACCCTGGAAGTCTGTTCAGGAAGTGGGCCCTTTGGGATGTCACAAATGACAACTTGTCCTCCCAGGTAGGCTGGTGACGTCACCGCCCTCCAGGTGGTTTCTGGCTCCGCCTCCTGACACACAGGCTGCTTCTGGTCCAAACGGGTGGAAGGTGGTTGGCAGCTAGCTGGAATTGTTTGTGAGCAGTTTGACCTCTTAAAGTGGATGGAGGAGACACACACACACACACACACACACACACACTCTCTCTCTCTCTCTCTCTCTGCCACCATTCCCACAGTCTGGCTCGCCCTGCAACCACGTCAGCTGACTGAAGCGACTGTCAGCTGATTCTAGTTAACAAGAGTTGTTTTTTTTTTTGTTTTTTTTTTGCTCCGCACCAGTTTGCAGTGACACCCTTTAATAAAAAAATAAGCCCAATCATTTCCAACAATCATTCTCACTGAATTGAGTTGCCGTGCGAGGAAGTCCGGGATGTCACAGTCGTCCTATTTGGGTCAAAGGAAGAAAAAAAAAAAAAATAGAAAGACGACTCTTATGAAGGAGTGAAAAAGTTTCCCTCAGTCTTCCCACTAAGTGCAGCGTGTTAAATATTAATCTGAGTAAAGTTGGTGAACTTCCAGCCCCTGAGCCGACTGCCCGGGCACGGAACCACAAACTTTTCTTTTCTTCATTTATTATTTTTGTTCTGCCCAACAAACTTTTCTCTGCCTCTTATCTGCTGTCTCTCTGACCCACTTCCTGGCGTTCCATGTGTCGGGGGTCACACGCACGGACCTGTAAACTGGGTGAGCAGCAGCAGCAGCAGCAGCAGCAGCAGCAGCAGCGCGCCTGCCTGTCCGCCCTCCTCTTTCTCTGCTTTAGTCAAATGTTTGCGCCGGGCCCTTCAGGAATTTTCCAGCCTGCCGCCGTCACAAAGCGTCATTGTGGAGCGAGCGCTGGATGCTTTGTGCACCTGAGGTGCCATCGCTGCATTCCCTGGCCCCCCCTGGTCTGGCTGGTGTTGGAATGTCATCAGTCTTCCTGCAGGTGACGAGGCGGCTCTGACTAACGGCCCGACCCGACCCGGCCGCCTCCTCGCCCTCCGTCTCCGCTTTCAGGGAATCTGTGGAATTTGTGTCTCTGTGGATGTCGAAACGTGGCTACACCTGGCTGGAGGGGGAGGTGGGGGAGAGGGGGAGGGGGTCAGGTGGCCTCAGGTGTTGGCCCGCCTCCTGCTTCCTGTTGCCGTGTCAGGCTTTTAAAAAAAACAGTTTCTGAGTTCAAACTAAACTGATGAAGAAACCATGAACTTGTGAAATCCTCCTTTTGTGAAACTTTTTTTAACGGCTGGAGCTTCTTTTCCTCCTTTCGGTCCAGGAGTTGCTACGCTAGGTTCTAGCCCACCACAAGGGGGGGGCAGTCAGATTATTTTGGATATTTCTTCGGGTATTTCAACGCTGTTTATGTTTCCGTTTCATTCATTGGTTCTGAAAAACAAGTTTCTTCGCTTCGCATTTACACATCCGGCACACAGGGGGCAGCGTTTTGATGGTTTTGGAGTTGAGCCACCTTTAGTAAACGGCTGTGACTCCCAGTCTCTCGGTGACCATGTGGTTTGTCAGCGTGACTTGTTTTGAGGAGGCGTCGGTCAGCTGTCAGCTGATGGCAGGTGGTTGTTTTGGCCGGAAGAGAAGCAGGAAAATGGGAGTCAATGTGTGTGGAGCTGCTCTCTGGGACCAGACAATGACACCTTTCATAGACTAGGTAATCTGATTACTGCCCCAGTGAGACTTCTGGCATTGAGTCACATGACGCCTGCATGCCAAACCTAAAAACTTCAGGTTTCCTCGCCGCCAAGTTGTTTTTTTTGTGCTTCAAGTAACAGAATTTTCTTTCTTTTTTTTAAAAAAATTCGGCACAAATTAATGACGAGCGGCTCTTAAAAAAAAAAACTCCACCGCCTGTCGGAGGAAAAACATTTTTTCCCCTCAATTTGTCCGATGTTGTTACAAAATCGCCGTGTTTGCATTTGCTGTGTTTTTCAGTCTGAGCTGTCTGAAGGTTAATGGACGCAGCGGCGCCACTGAGTGCTGACAAGTGAGGCGTCCATGAGTAAACACTCCCTGCTCCTGCACTTGTTGTTCTGAGGACGACACTCAACATCTCCTCCTCCTCCTCCTCCTCCTCCTCCTCCTCCTGGACTCTCTTATTCTCATTTTGCTGAGTAAAAAGCCACTTCATCTCCGTCCCGCCGCGCTCACATTAGCATGCGCAGCGACGCCCATGTCGACTTGCGTGTCACACCTTTTTTTTTTTTTTTTAACCTGCGGTGAAGTTTTGGATTTTCTTCCAAAACAGCCGAGGGGTTGAAGTGAGATTAAGACGCAGCTCCTTTCATCTGGGGATTAATCTCGCCTCTTTAATCCCTGAGTGGAGCGTCAGCACAGGGCTTTTTTTTTTCCACCTTCAAAATGTGAGTGTGCTTTTTTTTTTTTTTTTTTTTTTTTCTTCATACCGATGTGCTGAAGCAAAGCTGCATCACGCTCTGTCATGTTTCAATAGTTGCAAATCCAGGATGTGGCACAAAAAACAACGAGAGAGAGAGAGAGAGAGAGAGAGAGAGAGAGAGAGAGAGAGAGAGAGAGAGAGAGAGAGAGAGAGAGAGAGAGAGAGAGAGAGAGAGAGAGAGAGAGAGAGAGAGAGAGAGAGAGAGAGAGAGAGAGAGAGAGAGAGAGAGAGAGAGAGAGAGAGAGAGAGAGAGAGAGAGAGAGAGAGAGAGAGAGAGAGAGAGCTCTGCCGCTGCAGTGTGTTTGAGCTCCTGATTGTCTCTTTGTCGACGCCGCTCACACTCGCACTCGCCGTCGCTCTTTAATCCACGCCTATTTTTAGCCGACCGGACCAAATTAGAACGGCCGTTTTTAGGATGCAACTCACGGATGTTGCAAGAAAAAAAAAGACTTCAAAAAAACAACAAAATAAAAGATGAAGGGCGGAGAATTTAATGGTGGTTGCACTTCAGTGTGTGTGTGTGTGTGTGTGGCTGCATGTGTGTCCTACTTCTTGGCACTTGGCTCAGAACCGTTGTTTTACGTAACGCACTTCACATCCAATCTGTTTTTTCCTGCTGCTGTTGCCATGGTGAGGCTAATTTATACAGCGGTAAGAATTAGCTTCCCCCTGTTAATTGCATGTGTTACTTGCATGTTGGTGTGTGTGTGTGTGTGTGTGTGTGTGTGTGCGTGCACGCAGCTGCCGGCTGAGGCTCTTGTATTGAAAGGAGGCTGACGTGGGGCAGAAGTGTTGTTTTGTGCGCAGACGAACTGATGATGATGATGATGATGATGATGGAGCTGAAGACTCGGAGACGCAGCAGCGACGACGCAGGACTGTGACTGCGTTGTTAAATTACACGCTGCCTTTGAATGTCTCACGGCCAACTGCCTCAAACTTTTATCCGGGTTTGGTGAGAACTTTGGTGAGAAGTCGCCTTGCTGAAGGTCCTTGCTGATGACGGGTTGACGGGGAGGGATTTTAAAGCTAGCAGTTCTCTGTCCAGCAAAACGTCGTCGTGCCTGGATTCTACCAAAGGGTGCGCTGGAAGTGAGCGTTTTAAACGACAAAATAAAAGTCTGAAGTCTGAATTTAGCAAAATACGCCTGGCCTGGTGGCGGATGGTGGAAGTCTCTTCATCTCTTTTGCCTCATCCTTTATTTATTCACTGGATCCTCTTCTGTGCATGATGCACGACTTGGGACACACACACGCACACACACACACACACACACACACACACACACACACACTTGGGTGTTTGGCTCAATGCATTGAAACACATGAACCTCTGCTTGCACCCGGCATACTAATCAACCCAGAGCTCTCTCTCTCTCTCTCTCTCTCTCTCTCTCTCTCTCTCTCTCTCTCTCTCATCTCTCTCTCTCTCTCTCTCTCTCTCTCTCTCTCTCTCTCTCTCTCTCTCTCTCTCTCTCTCTCTCTCTCTCTCTCTCTCTCTCTCTCTCTCTCTCTCACAAACACACACACTCACTCAGACACACTCACCTCATCAAGGGGCATTTAAGGCTGATGGCGTGAGAGCGGCTGGCTGAATGGACCGAGTGGCGGCTGCATTCAACCTGCGTCTCCTGACTGGCCCCCGACCAGAAGCAGCTCTGGGTCGGTGGTGGTGGTGGTGGTGGTGGCGGCGGCGGCTGGAGTTGTTGTTGTTGTTCTCAAAGCCTCTCTCAGGCCGAGGAGAGGCGGCGCTGAGAGGTGCAGGGTCAAACCAAGCCTGGATGATTCCCTCGGTGGAGCTCAGCTCTCTGCGTCTCTGAGGAACCAGAGAGGAGCTCTGAGGAGGAGCTGGCTGGGAAAAGGTCCTGGTGGAGCCAGCAGCTGCAGCTGCAGCTCACTGTAGCTGCCTTGTGTGATGTGTTACACAAACACTACAACTGGGCAAACAGATCCACAAATCCAGCCATTTAAAGGACGACTGTTTTTAAGATCTTTACTGTCATTCATTTTATCTTGGATTATAGTGAAGACTAAAAAAACAGTCTGAATCCCCACAAAGCAGCACATTTAGCCTGGTGTTTGCAGCGTCCTGCCAAAACGGATGCTTTGTTGAGAAGGGAACGAGAAGAGGTTCCTTGCAGGAAGACTGGGGAACTGCAGGGCCCTGGACCTGGAAACCACTGGAAGACCGGGGTCTCTGTCTGCGAGGAGCTGCGTCGCTCTCCTTCTTTTGTCCATGCAGACGACAGACGAGGTGAAAAGAACAGTCCGCTCTGTTCTCCGGCTGCACCGAGAGCGTTAGGTAACAAATTGTACCGTCGTCGTCGTCATCATCCGCCACCCACCTCTCTTCTTTCAGGAGGGTGAGTCAGGGAAAAAACAGAAAACACAACCCAACGCTGAGCAACTGCTGCCAGACTAAAATGGACCCGAGTGGCGCAGAGCATGAAGGCAGATTGATGCTACGGTGACGTCAATTTGCAAAACCCTGAGGGTTTTGTATTTTTTGGGGTGCAGAGATGTGATAATGGACCAGGTGCTTCAGGGTGTTGTTGTTGTTGTTTCAGCTCAAACACGCCACCTCAGGTGCGGTGTTCCTTTCATTCCAGTGAGGACAGTGTGTGTGTGTGTGTGTGTGTGTGTGTGTGTGTTTTCATGGGAGCTAGCTGCTATCATTAGCCTAAACTGTTTCTCCACCACTGCCACCAAACAAACCCAGAGGTCTCCACTTTCCTCGGAACTCGTGCCGGATCCCGGGCCCGTCTCAGGTTGCTGAGTCGTCACTAGAGCTGCTGCCCGTGTGTGTGTGTGTGTGTGTGTGTGTGTGTGTGTGTGTGTGTGTGCGTGCGTTCACCCTTGCATCGCTGTGATGAAACCTGCCCCGTTTCCAGCGAAACAACAATGTGGTTTTAGTTGCGAAAAACAACAAAGCGTGTAGCAACGCCTCAGCTCACCGCAGCGGCAGGCAGGTGTGGAAGAACGACCAGGGGTGAGGAGGAGGAGTAGGAGGAGGAGGAGTAGGAGGGAGGAGGAGGAGGAGGAGGAGGAGGAGGAGGAGGAGGAGGAGGAGGAGGAGGACATGGAAGCCCTGATTCTTCTCCTTTGATTTGATTTACTCTCCGTTCTTCAGGGCGTTTGTGTGTTGGCGGCACTTTTGCCTGTGAAGTTGCTCAGATTGAAAGTAGCTGCGTTTCCATCACCGCTGCAATTGCGCAAAACCTAAATATGGCCATAAAAAGTGGTGATGGAAAGGCCGAAACTTAATGTCAAATATGGCTGAAAGGCTTTGACTCTCATCAGGTGGTTTTTCACCTGTAGCGATGTAGAGGAGCCTCGGAAAAGTGTCATGGAAACACTTCATTTGCGCTGACACGTCAGCGGACGTGACGTACGAGGTCACGTGACCAGTTCACTGACCAGTGAAAATGGCGCGTTATGATTGGACGGAGGAGGAGACAGAATATTTTTTTTAAAAGTCGTCCGAGAGGAAAATGTAACAACCATTCTGGACGGCAAGCAAACGTGATTCTCCTAATTTTGTGGTGGGACAATTCTTTACGTGAATTACGGCTTTTGCGCTTCGCACCGTTCCGTGGAAACGCCTGCAAATCACAGTCGTTCTCTGTTGAAATTTTAGAAATATTGTTTTTGTCTTGCGAGAAACTGTGATGGAAACACAGCTGTTGGCATTCTGTGTTTCCGCAGTGTCAGCAGCGCAGTCGTAAACCCACGACAGGAAGCCGGTAAGCAGGGCTGACAGTCATCCAGGATCTCAACGCTCTCACTTGAACTTCGTTGCTTTTTCAGGTTTTCATCCCAATAGCTGAGCAGAAAAATTGCGATTTTGACATTTTAAAAAACGAACCCCTCAAGACGTTGCAGCAACGTTTGATGTTGTTTACAAACTGACCTTTCTGTGAAAATACCAGCCCGCTTCCGTCGGCTGCACAGAGGATTTTTTAAAATCTTTTTTTCAGTTGTTTCATCTGACAGCCACACGTGAGCATTTCGTCTATTTTAAACCCGCTTGTCCCAAAATGGCCACGTGAGTCGCTGCACAGGCCAGTCTGAACATCTGAGTCCCGCCGGGCCTCAGCAGGCCGGCTAAAAATAAAACCGTTGATAAAAAAGACGTCTGAACTGTCGGACGTGCTGAATAAATAACTCGGCCGATGGACGTCCTGGTTCGTTCTTCCTGATATTTATAACGCAGGCTGAAGAAAAAATATTTTTTCTCCTTTAAAGCAGCGGCAGACTGTGTGTGTCTGGACCCTCAGACGCTCTTATGTCATCGTGCTGAATCATCCGTCTTTAAAAGCTCCGGTCCGGGTTGGTTTTCTGCTGATTAGTGGCAATGAAAGCGAGTGCAGGAAGTTGCCTGAAAAGCACAGAAGGAAAAACAGCTGTGGGATCTTGTCAATAAAGGCCTGGATGTTTCAGTAGTGTCTGTTTTTTTTCTGAACAAAACTTTTTTTTTCATTGAAAAATTATATAAGGTTAAAAAAAAAAAAAAAAAATGCTGCAAACGAGCTCTTGCGCACCAACAGATCTCTCAAACGTTTCATTCCGCCGCGTCGGGTGGAACCTCTTTCTTGAGTAAACAGCCGTCAGTCATTGGAACGGCCTCTGCAGCAGGCCACCATCAATCCTCTCCGCTCGGCCGCGGGGGAGAGAGAGAAAAATGTTGTAGGTGCACTTTCGGAGCAAAGCGACGGTGACGTCGGCCCGCAGGAGGCAACAGCGAGTGTTTGAGGCTCGTGCGTGAAGTTTGACGGCTGCTGAGTGAGCCAGAGAGCGGCGGCGGCGGCGGCGGCGGCGGCGTGTTGGAGCAGGCCCTGAATGCTGCTCAGCCACATCCCAAGTGCCACCGCCGCCTCACCTCCTTATCCTGATGCTGCTGATATTCCTGCCTTGATTGTGAGTCTGTGTCACTTACGGTTGCTCTTCCTCCTCCTCCTCCTCCTCCTCCTCCTCAGGCGTGTCGTCTCGGGTCCCGGAGATCATGGCGGCCGGCACTCACTCCCCCGGAGGCCCCAACGGCATCATCAGGAGCCAGTCCTTCGCCGGCTTCAGCACGCTGCAGGAGCGCCGCTCTCGGTGAGGAAGTACAAAAGTTATTCAGCGAGAACGCGTAGAAACTAAAGTGGAGTGAAACTGCTTGATTGATCTGCATCGCAGAAAAAAAGAACCTGCCTATTGCATCTGTTCGTCGCTCAGCAGCGCCCTCTAGAGGTAAAAAAAAAACAAAAAACACTTCCTGCCCCTTTAAAGTCCGCTGGTGAAAAGCCATCGCTGCTGCTCTTCAGACCATCAGGCAAATTTATGTAAATCTAATCACATTTATTTTTCTCATGTGGGAGGCTGAGAAGCAGCAGCAGCAGCAGCGGAGTTGACACAACTCTGCACTTTCTTCTTATTGTTTTGCTAAGTACTTTTTTTTTTTTTTTTTTAAATCTGCTTATGTTCCCTCTGTCTTTATGATGAATACATAAGTGTGATCGCTCTGAGATTAAAACCATCAGTCTGAGAGAGAGAGAGAGAGAGAGAGAGTTTATGTTTTTTTCATGGTTTCCGGGAAGAGGAGCTGATGATTATCCAGCGCTACCCAGCAGAGCTAACTCACTTTCCTGCTTCCGAGACACAAGTTGATAATAACAACCTCGAGTTGCTCCGCAGTTCCAACCCTGTTTGTATCAAAAGGGAAAAAAAAAAAAAAAAATCCAATAAAGCGTTCAAACATCCCAGATATATCAGATGTGGGCTGGCGCCGGCCCTCTGACGGGACGTGTTTTCAAGACGGCTCCCCGCCGCCTCAGCCCAGAGCCCAGACGGCGAGGGAGGTAATTGGATGGAACAACGTGACTTTGGCAGGCGAGCGAGCGAGCCGCCGCTGCCGCCGTGATAACGAGCAGAGTGGAGACGAGGTCGCGCGAGTTTGTTGCCCGACGACGACAAAGACGCAACTCCCGAGACAACACAACCACGGCGCCAAGCTGCATATTAAACAGCCTGCAGTCAATATGAAGTTTAGTGCAGTGAGTGATGAAATCCATCAGACGCACAGCTGAAATCAGTGGATGGGTTTAATATCAAGATTTTCTTTTTATATAAACAGTGAAAATGTGGAAGGGTCAAGTTGAGGACACTGGACTTTGTTTTTTGCCATCTTGAAGATTTTTCAAGATGGCAAAAACAAGCAAAATTGAAAAAATGTGACAAACCTCTGATTGGCCTTTTCTGTCTTGTTTTTATTCTGTAGTTTTTGGACCTTAAAAGCAATAACAATAACTTATAATAAACACACGACTCTGTCATAAAAAAAACAAAACAAAAACCTGCTAGGTTCAGGTTTTCCTTCATTTCAAATGAGCAATTTTTAAAAACACACAATCACCTGTGCATGTTTACAACACACAAAATCATGCAGTCACCACAGGGTTTGTCGAGCAGATGCCAGTATTTGCCTGGTTTTCAGCACTCAGCCCAAGTTTTCGGTTGCAGCTAATGGACCTTTTATAGTTGTTTGCCAGTCAGAGTAAATTTAAAAAAATATATATATATATATATATATATATATATCGTGCCGAAGAGCCAACGCCTCGATATTACTTCTGCAGCAGCAGTTGTAGTGGAATGGTGTTGATTCCTGCTGGTTGCTTTCAAGAGCTCCAGCTGCTGCAGATGATGGACGGCCCGGCTGGCCCTGCAGTGAGGGAGGAGCAGCAGCGGGAGGCGCTAGCAGACACTCCTGCATTCTTGTGATCTCGGCACTGGCGCGGTGATTGACGACTCTTCCTCTACTTCTTCTTCTTCTTCTTTTTGGCCGTGAACCTTCCTCCCTGAAGCAGCTCCGACAGGCTGTAAAGTGATACGGAGGAATGTGTTGATGGGGCAGCTGCAGGGCAGCCAGAAGAAAAAACACACACACGCTAAACATTTGCGACGTAACGTGAGATATAAAAGTTATGTCAAAGATTTGCACGAGCCGACTCCACCCGTTGAAAATACCAGAGACCAGCTGACTTTAAGACTCGATGGGAACAAAATGTATTGGCTACAGTTGTCTGCTAATAATGTAATAATAATGTAATAACTCCTGTTTTCAGTCAGCTTGGACATTTCATTCATATTTGCCTCACAGTTTGTATAAGAAGGATGATCGTGACGGTGGGGAAATCAGCATGAACATCCGTAGTTGCACTTCCTGACCTTTAGATGGGAGTGAATCTCACACACGGGGGGCCTTTATTTTGAAATGGTTTGTTTTGGTTTGTTTATTTTTTTATGTTTTGGAGTCGCTGTATGAAGCGGCGGCGGCGGCAGCATTAAATTGAACATGATATCATGAAATGAAAAGACTTGAGATTCGGTTTGGTGGCTTTGAGACTGAAATAAACAGGAAGCTCCGCCCTCTGCTTCCTGCAGAAGAAGCAGATCTGAAGCCGCCTATTATCGGGCTGAAGATGAAGTGCGCGATTGAGTTTTATATTTTCAACCTCGGCCTCCTTTCACAGAGGTTTATTTTCAGACGACCCTTTTCCTCCGTCGTGGTTTCTTACTCGCAGTTTCAAGTCATCACAGTTTTTTTTTTACCTTCTTCTTAGTATTAGGATTATTTTTAGTCGTCACAGCAGAAAGGAGCTGAATCAGGCTTCCTGCACTCGGACGGCGGCTCGGCGACGCTCACTCACGTGTGTGTGTGTGTCTCTTGTTTTTGTTTGCGCGCAGGTGCAACTCCTTCATGGGGAACTCGGCCGCGCAGAAGAAGCCTCAGTCCAAGTCCAAGAAGCCGCACCTGGCGGGACACAAGGGAGGCAGCGGCTCCAGAGAGCCGCAGCCCAGGAGGCTGGAGGAGGTGTACACAGCGCTGCGGCAGGGCCTGGAGTGAGCAGCACACACACACACACACACACACACACACACACACACACACACTCTCAGTCATGTCAGCGTGGGTCTTCCAGGCAGTCACTCAGTGGTGTTTGTTTCCCTCCTGGTGCAGTGAGTATCTTGAGGTCCATCAGACTGAACTGGACAAGCTGCTGTCTCTGATGAAGGACATGAAGAGGAACTCTCGCCTGGTAAAAAAAAAATATATACATATATATATATTTTAAATATATATATATATATATCAAAAGTTGATAACTGTTGATAACAAAAAAACTTGCTTTGACTTTGCACTGTTCAGGGAACTCAGTCACTGCTGTATATGTGTAATAACCATTGGTGTGTGTGTGTCTCTCTCTCTCTCTCTCTCTCTCTCTCCCTCTCTCTCTCTCTCTCTCTCTCTCTCTCTCTCTCTCTCTCTCTCTCTCTCTCTCTCTCTCTCTCTCTCTCTCTCTCTCTCTCTCTCTCTCTCTCTCTCTCTCTCTCTCTCTCTCTCTCTCTCTCTCTCTCTCTCTCTCTCTCGCTCTCTCTCTCTCTCTCTCTCTCTCTCTCTCTCTCTCTCTCTCTCTCTCTCTCTCTCTCTCTCTCTCTCTCTCTCTCTCTCTCCCTGCAGGGGGTCCTTTACGATCTGGACAAGGTGAGCTCATATTTTATTTGTTTTCATGTTTTATTTTTAATTTGCCACTAGTGAGGCAGGTTGGTCACTGTGCTCTCCTGTCATTGGCTGAGCTGGTCGTGTCTCTTGTCTCCTCTGCAGCAAATCAAAACCATCGAGCGCTACATGAGGCGTCTGGAGTTTCACATGAGCAAGGTGGGAGCCTGTGTGTGTGTGTGTGTGTGTGTGTGTGTGTGTGTGTGTGTGTGTGTGTGTGTGTGTGTGTGTGTGTGTGTGTGTGTGTGTGTGTGTGTGTGTGTGTGTGTGTGTGTGTGTGTGGTGGGGGGCAGCTCTTGGTCTTTCTACTCTGTCCTCTATCAGAAGGCGTCTATTTGGCGTCGCTTCAGGTTTTCCACTTCCTGGTTTCAGTCTCTGGTTCAGCCCGACCGTCTCCAAGAAGAACCCCAAAACACTTTTGTAGTTTCCCAGCTGCAAAGCAGGAGCTTGGCGAGGGTTTGACACCTGCGTCGTGCCTCCTGTATCTCAGGCTGTCAGTTTTATGGTGTAATGGAAATCTTCTGTCACTCCTTCAAACATTTCCACTCTTGCCTTCACACACACAGGAAGTTTACACAGACCCAGTAGACCCAACAGACAGAAGGTCCAGTCCATCCTTGTAGGGTTTACTTGTTTTGACTGAAGAAAAGTCCAAAATGATGACACACAGCACTTGTGTGCTCCACCTCCTCGTCCTCCTCTTCCTCCTCTCCTCCTCTCCTCTCACCTGCGCCCTGTGTCAGAAGCAGTGCTTAGCGCTCAGTCTAACACTAAAAAAAACCCCAACAAAAATCACAATAATCTGCCAGCAGTGACTGAAACCGCTCCTGCAGTCTCCATGGACGGAGGTGTCGGCCCCACCGTGTTGTCCTCCAGCCGCTGCTCCGTGCTAAGCTAATAAGCTAAGCTGCTGCTGCTGGACATCCATCCAGAACTGGAGGGGGGGTTCTGCTCTGCCAGCGGCTCACTGGCTCTCATTTCTGGCCATCAACTCTTCGATGCGGACTTTGCGAGCCAGGAACGCAGCGTTCGCACCGTGGACTTCCTGTCCAGAGCCGACACCAGAAGGTCCTTCAGCTGCCGGAGGGAGGAGACTCCTCCCTCCTCCCTCCTGCCAGCTGCTCTGACGTCTGAGCCTCCCGCTTCTCCTGCGATTGTCTCCCTCGCTGTGCACCAAATCAGACGTAACAGCCATGGAGGCGACACACACACACACACACACACACACACACAAACAACAGTGACCATGGCAACCATAGGATGGAGCCCATTCAGTCCTGCGGCCCCCACTGGCTGACTGGCTGCGACCCCTCTGAGTCGGCCTTCATCCTCCGCACACAATAGAAACTCACGGCGCTGAGGTGAGTTTCTATTGTGTGGCGTGACGACAACACAGCCGCGTGTTCAAGCTCAAGTGTTTGCGAGGGAACCTGGAGGCAACAGTGAATCTGGGTCAAGGCTGTTTGCAGTGATTGACAGGTCAGAGGTCGTTTGAGAGGCTCGGCGTTTTTCTCGTTTTGGCACTTTGAAAAAAAATGGAATTATTGTCAGACGGGAAGGAGGAGGAACGCAAGCAGCCGCCGCTGGAGCTTCAACACACAAAATCACAGCTGAAGCTCCTCAGTGCCTGCGAGCTGAAATAGATCAGAGCTGCTCCGCGAGGGTGGGAGGGAGGGAGGAAGGGAGGGTGGGAGGGAGGGAAGTGTCTTCTCACGCACGCAGGTGGGAAAGCCAGAGAGTTGAGGAGGAAACGGGTGAACCCTGGAGCCGTCAGTGTTCCCGGCTCACAGGTGCTCACTGCAGAGGTGTCTTCAGCTCAGCTCCTGGGGGGGAGGTCACCTCCTCACAGTGGTCTGGACTGGATGGACTTCTCTGACCAGCTGTCATCTCAAAACCTGGAGAGACGCTTTAAAGAAGGAGGACATGGACGCAGACACACACACACACACACACACACACACACACACACACTGGAGGTCTGGTCCATTTTCAAAAGCTCCACATCAGCAGGTCCCACTAAATGAAATCAATATTTGAGTTTCAGCAAAAAAGCAACGAGCAACTACAAAAAGCATCCAGGTCAGCAAATTAAATTTCTCATCACACACACACACACACACACACACACACACACAGACAAAGGGAGAGCTGCTCTGCTCCCTATGCTCACAGGTCATTAATTACAGCAGTGAGTGGCTCTCCAGTCTTCCTACCAGTGACGCCCAGTCTTCCCAGTCTTCCCAGTCTTCCTCCTCAGCCTCATCTGCCAACACAAAAAAAAGGAGCTGTTTTGTTTTGTTTTTTTCTGGCTTTTTTCTCCTGCAGCTCAGCAGCAGCTGGGAGCCGCAGGAAGCGGCACGTGTTTGTCATCAGCGGCGTTCGGCCGCAGCAGCGCCTCTGTGCAGGACAGCTGCTGCCTGCCATGACTTAGCAGTTAGCAGTTAGCTGTGTGTGTGTGTGTGTGTGTGTGTGTGTGTGTGTGTGACTCACATCAGCTGCCCTCTATTCCCCCCATTTATGCTGCAGATGTCCTGCTGATAATTAGAGAAGGCAGGTGGCGCAATACAGCCGCAGCTAGGACGGCCTGTGTGTGTGTGTGTGTGTGTGTGTGTGTGTGTGTGTGTGTGTGTGTGTGTGTGTGTGTGTGTGTGTGTGTGTGTGTGTGTGTGTGTGTGTGTGTGTGTGTGTGTGTGTGTGGCTACTGTTTCAGCAGGGTGTCATTAGAGGTGAGAGGTGATGCTGCCAGACATTTCCTCCTCCTCCTCATTTTCCTCGTCCACGTCCTCTTCCTCCTCCTGCTCCTCCTCCTCCAGCTCCTCCTCCCTCTGCTCCTGCTCCTCTTCCTCGAGCTCCTCCTCCCTCTGCTCCTGCTCCTCTTCCTCCAGCTCCTCCTCCCTCTGCTCCTGCTCTTCCTCCTGCTCATCCTGCTGCTCCTCCTCCTCCTCCTCCTCCTCCTCCTCTTCCTCCATCTTCCTGCTCCTCCTCCTCCTCTTCCCGGGACAGAAGCTAACCCGTGTGTTCTGCTGGCTGACCAGCGCCAGCGTGTGGGCGGCCCGGGCGGTGCACGTGATTATTTTTAATATGGGGCACGTTCAATGTTTTTCTAAATGTGTTTCCCCTCCACCCACCAGGCCACCAGCCCCCACCCACACCACCCTGCTGCTGCTGCCGCCGAGTGCCAATCTTGCCACCAACACACACACACACACACACACACGGCCACAGATCCCTGGAGATGTGTGTGTGTGTGTGTGTTTGATGTGGTCGGCCTGTTTTAATCTGCTTATAATCACTCGGCCCCCCCGCAGCTGACAGAGTGTGTGTGTGTGTGTGTGTGTGAGACATATTATCCTACGATCCAGGATAATGGCCTTAAGAGGATTCCTGCCTCTCTTTAAGATTCTCTGCTCTTATTTAAAAGCTCAGATATCAGCAGA
Source organism: Thamnaconus septentrionalis (assembly GCA_009823395.1). Taxonomy (NCBI): domain Eukaryota; kingdom Metazoa; phylum Chordata; class Actinopteri; order Tetraodontiformes; family Monacanthidae; genus Thamnaconus; species Thamnaconus septentrionalis. Next base: position 33,192,063 of record CM020502.1, on the reverse strand, counting down.
TGCGCCGTCGATCCCTTTAAACTCTGGTGTCACACTTTCACGCCCGCGCCGCCGCCGCCTCCGCCGTGTCAAGTTGATTCGAGTCGGGCGGCGAGGTCGACTGTCTTTATCTGGCGGAGAGCGGAGATCGGCGGGAGGCCTGGGACGGCAAGGAGAGCTGTGAACAATTAGAGAAGAAGAAGAAGATCATTTTAGTTGTGTTATTGATGCTTTAGTTATGGGATCAACACTGGGGGCAGCTTGTCGTCGTCCTCCTCGCATCTCCTGAGGCCTCATCAAGATGCTGCTGCTGCTGCTGCTGTTTATGGGATGGCGGAGTCGCCCTTTAAACGGCCTCGCGGTTTTAAAGTGAATTCAAGCCGGTGGGATTTATGCACCTGACGTTGTTCACCGAGGCGTGACGGCTTTCATCGCCTCACATTATGCAAAATTCCCCTCGCAGAGCCTCCTCGACCAGCAGCAGCCAGTGCACGTCTGCTCCTTCAGCTGTCTCACAGCGCAGGAGGCTGCAAACAGAGGGCTAATTGTGCTGTTTTTCTTTTCTCTTAATATCACGTAAATTGATTAAACATTAAATATTTCCCTCATCCTATCAGGCAGTGCAGGCGTTCTCGCTGAATCCGGTGCCTGGAAATCAGTTTTACATTGAATATGATAATATGACGGCTTCTCCCCTGCAAACAAAGAATGTTGAGCCAGACGTGAAGCGTCTGGTGCCTTCAAAGGACTCAGTCAGTCAGTCAGTCAGTCAGTCAATCAGTCAGTCAGCCAGTCAGTCAATCGGCCCTTTTTTCTCTTGCCCGGCGTTTCCCTTTTGTTTATTTGTTTGTTTGTTTATTTATTTATTATTTATTCAACGTGTAAATCTCACCCATCTGTCACTGGGATTTTTTTTCCCCCTCTTTCTTTGTCTGGTCGGGGTTTCCTGGTTTGTGGGGGGTGCAGGGCGCCCGAGGCTCGGCGAGAGAGGGACCTTCAAAAGGGCATTTCCTTGAAGGCGACGGAGGGGGGGGGTTCTGGGTGGGGGCGGGGCCTTGGCTGCTGCTACTGGGGCCAATTTAAAAAAAAAAAGAAGAAGCAGCTTAATGAGCCGATGAGGATGATTGAAGGAGGAGCTCTGGTTTGACTGCACGCTGGTGCCAGACTGTTTTTGTGACTGTGGACTTTTTGTTTTTCTCTGCTGCTGCCTCACCACATACACCACATACCACAGACAGACAGACAGACAGACAGACAGGCGGGTGGGCAGACCAGGGTGGGGTCCCTGCCACAGAGTGTCAGCCAGCGGCTGCTCTCAGCCTGTTCTGTCCTGGACCCTGCTGCTGCTGCTGCTGCTGCTGCTGCTGCTGCTGCTGCTGCTGCTGCTGCTGCTGCTGCTGCTGCTGCTGGGCTGGGTTGGGTTGTTTTCCCTGCTGTCTATGACGCAGCGTCAGCCCGCCAGAACTTTCCCCTTGTTTCTCTATAGAGCCTGAAGTTCTCACCGACCGCAGCGTCAAAACACGCAGTCTGCGCGTGTAAAACACGCACAGACGGCCACAGTCTGCTCACCCACACACACCCACACACACACACACACACACACACACACACAGCACTCAGGCCCGGCCGGCCGGCACTGTGGAGCCTGAATGGCCCATTTTCTCCCACTTCTCCCTAATGAGAGCCATAAAGTGCAGCAGGCATCAATATTTCAGCTGCCTCATCAGGCCGCCTGTAATATTTCCCTTTGATGAGGCTCATGAGAGGTGTTTTCTTTTCTTTTTTCTTCACGCGGGTGCGTCCGGGATGCCAGAGAGCTGCAGACGGGATGCTGGGAAAAGTGGAGCCGCCGGAACGTTTTTAGAGGGAAAAAAAATGGAGTTGAAAGGAGTCGACTGATTCAATTCAATTAAAAATCTGTTGCTTCCCGCCTGCAGCCGCGGCTTTACAGCGGCGCTGCCGTCATTCTCTGCCGCTAAAGAGAACAAATGTTGTGTCTCTGAGGCCCAAAGAACCAATCGGAACCGGATCCGACCGGCACCCTCTTGGCTCCGGCAGACCTCCTGCTGATTACTTCATGCAGTGGCAGCAGGACGCTGATGAATGGGCTCCCGGCGGACTTCCTGTCTGAAGCCTCGGCTCCAAACGAGCTCCAAACGCCGTCTGTTGTTGGGCTGCGTCCCCGGAGACTCGCTAACCAGGACTGGCACAGCAGCTGCACCTGTCCTCCACTCATCACTTCACTCACTTAGTATTATATCATAAATATACAGGGTTTTTTTTTTTAGACCTTCCTCTTCTGACACACCTCATCACCATCCCACTCTCGCTAATCGCTGCTTTTGCTGCCGTTGCCGAGCCGTCAACGCACATCGCTGAATACTGCGCGAATGCCGGCGCCATGCGGGAACTTCCTGGAATCATTTAGACGGCGGTTTGTGTTTTTCAAGGACTTTGCTTCCTGCATCTCGGGTGTTTCTTACATAACTTGGGAAACTTTTCAGAAGTTTAGTGGGAGCTCAGAGGTGTGTGGCACCTCTCTGGTGTGTGTGTGTGTGTGTGTGTGTGTGTGTGTGCTAATGAATGTGAGAGTTTCTCGCTCCGGCGCTCCCTCGGCAGGATGTTGATCGGAGTTGGCGGCCTCGCCGGCTCTCTCTCTCTCTCTCTCTCTCTGCCTCCAGGTGGACGAGCTGTATGAAGCCTTCTGCATCCAGAGCCGGCTGAGGGAGGGAGCCAGCAGGATGAAGCAGGCCTTCTCCTCGTCCCCGTCCACCAAGGGCACCAAGGAGAGCATCGCCGAGGTCAACCGCCGCTACAAGGAGTACACCGAGGTACCAGCGCTCTTTTTTTCGTCTTTTTTATTTTGATTTTATCATTTACAGTTCACTACTCAACATAAGTCCATGAAACAGAAACAGGAGAATAAATCTCTTCCATCCCTTCCCCCCCAACCCCGGACTGATGGTGACAGGAGTAGAGAAGTACAGAGTGAAGGCTTCTGAGTGCAGGATTAACATGGCCAGGTGTGACAGAGAAAGAGAGAATAAAGGGGAAAGAGATGGCAGGTGGTTACAGTACGATGTTATCTGCCTCCATATCCTCAACAGATGATAAGAAAGGCTGCTGAATATTATAAGATTCCACCCCCCCCCCCTTTTTTTCTGTTTTTTTATCACTAGGTGGCAGTACAGGTGGTTCTTCTAAAAAGGATTTTATTTTGAAACACAAGACGTTTTGGTGTTCATCCAAACACCTTCATATCAGTGGTTTGGTCCACAGGAAGTAGCTCTGGCAGTTATAGACACATCAGGGTCACGTGACTGAGGTCACATGACAGCCCAATGACGCCCTTCTCAAGCCACCCGTCCTCTCTGTCCAGGATGTGGACGTCTTCATCCTGAAAAACACAGTTCCCCGAAACGTCTTCTTGTGTTTTTAAAATTGTTCTTTTCAAAATAAAATCCTTTGCAGAAGAACTTTCTACCGGGATCAATGAACCTTCACAGACTCAGTGCAGGTGCTTGTAATAATAAACGCTGGCAGATTTGTCCAGGTTCCAGAATGAGGAAAACAAAAGCGGCTGTCGCCATGGCAACACACAACTTGGCCAGTCGAGGGAAAGATCTGCTAATCTGGAGCTCAGCAAAGTTTCCTCTTCACTGGTCCAAATGCATCTGTTGGCGGGGTTGTTTTTTTTATACCATCAGCTGCATCGCGGCACATTGTGTTGAAACCAGTTGAATGCCGTGAGGACGCAAACAACCTGGCAGCGCAGTGACGATGCTTCCCGCCTGCAGAGTGACGCAGCGTCGGCTGTCATCAGCGTTGTTGTCGTTGCTGGACTTGTTTGTGCGCTAATCATCCTGATCTGATCTTCACCCTCTTCCTCAGAACATGAGTGCGTTTGAGAGCGAGCTGGAGAACCTGCTGGGAGAGTTTCACATCAGAATGAAAGGTGAGCCTCAGAGATCAGAGCGGCCAGGCAGTCGCTCTGCTTCAGTCCCTTCACTCCATCGCTGCTCGCTGCTGCCCTCAAGTGGGCATCACATGTGCTTTCTCTATTCTGAGCCTCTTTTTGTGTCTCTCATTTCTCGGGCAGGTCTGGCAGGTTTCGCCCGGCTGTGTCCAGGAGACCAGTACGAGGCAGGTCCCTTTATTTAACTATTCCAAAAACACAACAGTTGAATCATGCAGGAAGCTCTACAGAAGAGAGGGGCTGGCCTGGACTGGATCTATAAATCACTCCACTCTCCGACTTAAAGCTGACTTTACTTCTCCCCTTTCCTGCAGATCTTCATGCGTTACGGCCGCCAGCGCTGGAAGCTGAAGGGACGGATCGAGGTGAACTCCAGACAGAGCTGGGACGGAGATGAGATGGTCTTCATGCCTCTCATCGCTGACCTGATCAACATCAAGGTGCGGCGGGGAGCCAGGTGCCTGTTTCTTTGACAAACGAGACAGCTTTTTAACTTGAAAGATGTGTGTGTGTGTGTGTGTGTGTGTGTGATCAGGTGACCGAGCTGAAGGGCCTGGCCACCCACATGCTGGTGGGCAGCGTGATCTGCGAGACCAAGGACCTGTTCACGGCCATGCCTCAGGTGGTGGCTGTGGACGTCAACGACCTGGGCACCATCAAGCTCAACCTGGAGGTCACGTGGTAGTAAGTAGACCACGCCCACACCCTGAACCCCTCCCTCTGTCTGTTCCTTGCACAATTTGGCCTCCTGGTGGACAAATGTGTTCACTGCGGCTGAACGGGAATCCCTCCTCTTCTTCTTCTTGCGTCCTCTTCCAGCCCCTTCGACGTCGAGGACCTGACTCTGTCGTCGGGCAACGTCAGCAAGGCGGCGGCGCTGCAGCGACGCGTGTCGGTGTACAGCCAGGGGACGCCGGACACGCCCACCTTCCAGGACTCCGCCTTCTTTGTAAGTCCAGGCAAATCGGGTGTTCCTCGCCCAGGATCCGTGCCGTTATTTCCGGCGCTAGTTTGATGCGGTCATGTGACGATGATGTCACCCCTGCTCGCTAACCCGAGTCGCGGCTAACCGTGAAACGCCGTCTTTTGCCTCTTTGCATCACGCGGCGTCCTCACCCCTCCACTAACCCTCACCCGTCTCCCTCGCGCTGTCACTCCCCGCTCGCTCTCACTCCAACACGCTGTGCCACCCCGTGTTGTGTGAAGAAGTGGCGGCCTCACCCCCGGGAGCGCCAGCGCCTCTCCTTCCTGCAGGCGCTGCGAGTCGCCCTGCTGGAGAAGCTCAGGCGCACTCGCTCGTTCGGCGACCTCTCGTCGCTGTGGCCTCGGCCCAAATCCAGCCTGGAGGTCTACGTGAGTGTGTGTGTGAGTGTGTGTGTGTGAGTGTGTGTGTGTGTGTGTGTCGTGATCACTTTGAGACTCCGGTGTCGCTGTGCATGAGTGTCGTGCGAGCTGCAGAGCTGCAGGACATCATGTGAGGCTGCTTCCCTGCTGGAACTGCTGCAAGGTTTTGCTTTGTGGTGCCGTGTTTCCTGCTCACAGCTGCTCTGCTGTGATCTTGTGGTATCCTGAGACTCTAAGAGCTCCAGGTACTGTCTGGCTTACCATGACAGGAAGTCTGTAGGAGATGTCATGTGATTCCTGCTGCCTGTGATCCATATCTGTGCTTGTAAAAAGCCAAGCACTCATAGATGGAGAAGCGGAAAACAATCAAACGCCAGCGTGCTCTCCTCTCATTTCCCTTTAACACTTGAAAGCCTTTCTAGCTAAGAGTGTTTTCATGGCAGCTTTAAAAGAGTCCAGATTCCAGATTTTGGACTATTTCACATTTCTCTGTTGTTGTTCTTTTTCCCATTTTTTTTCCTCCCTTTTTGTTTTTTTTTCAGTCCACGCTTCCGGACGACGTCTTTGAGAACGGCGGCTGCGGCGTCGCCGAGTGCAAGCGCCTCTCCTTCACCTTCTCCGACACCTCCGGCTCCACGCCCAGCCCAAGCCCCGCCCCCAGCTTCCACTCGCCGGGCCAGTCCAACCCTGAGATCACGGTCACGCCTCCGGAAATAGAGCCGCCGCCCGTGCAAATCCTCCCCACCAGGGAGGACTCCATCGCCGAGGAGCATCTAGAAGAGGAGGAGGAAGAGGAGGAGGAGGAGGAAGAGGAGGATGGCGAGACGGGCAGCAGAGGGAGCAGGGCCACCAGCGGCAGCCTGGCCAGCGACGAGGCCGAGGTGGCCGAGGACTCTGAGTGGGAGCGGACGGAGTCCCAGCGGAACTCGGGCTCCCACTCGGCCGTCCCGTCGCTCTGCTCCGACGGACACCTGTCCACCGTGGCGCCCGAGGACGTCTTCCTGGACCACGCTGACGAGCTGAAACCCCTGGAGCTGGACACGGAGGAGGCGGGCAGCCTGACCAGGCAGCTGGTGAGGAGGCTGACCTCCTCGGAGATCGCGCCCCCTAGTGGGAGCTCCACGGACGGCGAGGGAGGAGGAGGAGGAGGAGGACAAGCAGGAGGAGGAAGCCTGGGCTGGGCGGGCGAGGGCAGCAGGGCCTTCCTGGAGAGCAGCCTGGAGGAGGCCATCCACTGCCTGCTGATGAAGCTGGAGTCCCTCACCCACCGCTGCCGAGAGCTGCAGGACCTGGAGCAGGAAGTCATGCGCTTGGAGGATCTGCTCAAGGTGCTGCAGCACGTCGCTGAGATTTTCATTTCGTATTTTTTTGAAGCGGCTATAATGGGGGAGTAGCTGACTTCCCTGGTTTCCGCCCTTCAGTGTCGGCTGCCGGGTCACCGCAGCAGGTCGTCCAGCCTCAGCCTGACGGTGGAGAGCGCCCTGGAGAGCTTCGACTTCCTCAACACCTCCGACTTTGACGACGAGGACACCGGGGACGACGCGGCCGCCCTCGGCATCCCGCAGAGGTCGCCGCTTTTCGACGCGGACGGAGAAAGAATCGGGTGAGTGGCACCGTGGATATTTTCAATCTGGCTAGAGGGGGGGGAAAAAAAATCAGGATTCATTTCTTGTGGCTGTGTGTGCGACTTTGCTGCCACCTGGTGTTCACACTGTGCACTTTCCTTAGGGGCCACCATCCGGAGGCCAGGGGCCACCTGAGCGAGGCCCTGACGGAGGACACTGGGGTGGGCAACAGTGTGGCGGGGAGCCCCCTGCCTCTCACCACAGGCAACGAGAACCTGGACGTGGCCATCGTCATCCACCTGCAGTACTGCAACCACCTCATCCAGGTGGCGCCACCCTCCCACCCGGCCTGTCGTGATGAATGATCGCTCGCTGCCTGTCATTCCGGCTTCTCATCCTGCCGTTGTTTTTGCTTTTCTGTATGTCTCTGCTGTAATGACAGCTGTTGACCAGCGGGGTCAGCGTGTGGCAGCGCCGCAGCCTCCTCCTCAAGCTGTCGGGCCAGACGCAGCTGCTGGAGGAGCTGGCTGAGATCAGCGTGGACAGGCTGGGAGCCATTACGTCCGCGGCTGACGGTGGGTTCCTGTCGGGAAGTTTTGTTGTTTTTCTCTCTCTGACCCTCCAGTAACGTTCCTCCCTTTATTTCCTCTCCCCTCCAGTGCTGCCCGGCCTGGCCGAGCGCCCGCAGCTGATGACGCTGTGGTCGGAGTGCAGCGGCTCGGCGGGACTCTTCCACACCACGCTGGACAGAGTCTTCCAGCACATGAGGCAGCAGCACGCGGCGGCGCTGCAGGAGAGGCACCCGCACAGCGCAGACGCAGGTTTGAGCTGTTTGTTTCTGCCAGTTCTCTGTTTATTGTCTGTTCTGTCTGCCTGTCTGTCTGTCTGTCTGTCTGTCTGTCTGTCTGCCTGCCTGTCTGTCTGTCTGTCTGCCTGCCTGCCTGCCTGCCTGCCTGCCTGCCTGCCTGCCTGCCTGCCTGTCTGTCTGTCTGTCTGTCTGTCTGTGCCTGCCTGCCTGCCTGCCTGCCTGCCTGCCTGCCTGTCTGTCTGTCTGTCTGTCTGTCTGTCTGTCTGCCTGCCTGCCTGCCTGCCTGTCTGTCTGTCTGTCTGTCTGCCTGCCTGCCTGCCTGCCTGCCTGCCTGCCTGCCTGCCTGCCTGCCTGTCTGTCTGTCTGTCTGTCTGTCTGTCTGCCTGCCTGTCTGTCTGTCCGTCTGGCTCGCCTCAGTCACTGAAGGTCCTGGTTTGGTTTGCTAATGAGATCTTTCATGAGTTCTCCTTCATCCATCTGCAGTTGCAAGACATATTTTGCGCAGCTCTATAACAATGTAGCTATTTCTCCCTCTCTGCAGTGCTTATTGTCTGCATCTGCAGCAAATAAAGATCATTCAAAAACAGCATCTTCAGCTTTATTCACGCCACTGTTTTTCTCGTGATTCCTCTGCAGTGATTGGCTTCATTGCCGGGAAGATGGTGGACAGGAACGACCTGGTCCCAGCTGCGCTCTCCCAGGACGTCCTGACCGTCTTCCAGTTTTACGCCTACATCATCCAGCACGAGGTGCAGGACATGGAGACGCACCTGCTGCATCTGGCCAGAGAGGGTGAGTAGGAGGGTCGGCTCGGCAGGAGGTGCAGGAGGTGCAGGAGGAGGGCGTCTTCAACGGCGTCTCTGTCCCGATCCCTGCAGACGTCTTCTCCGAGGTCCTGGCCGGCAGGGATTTCTCGCGGTGTCTGGCGGAGCTGGAGGAGGTGCCCGTCTCCACCCTGTGGCCCCGGAGCAGCACCCTGAGGGCCCTGGCCTCCCTGCTGACCGCCGAAGACCTCCGGGTCAACAAGGCAGCCGCCAGCTACCTCTCGTCCGGGGCGTCCCGCAGCCACTTCAAGGCCAGGGTGCGGTGCTTGTGTGTGTTAGCAGCTTCTCGCCCTCGCGGTGCCGACAGACGTGGACTCACACTTGCGTGGGTTTTTTTTTTTTCCCTTCTCTTCTCGGTGGGCTGCAGGCGGTGGAGCACTACACCCAGGCGCTGTCGGAGGCCGGAGGTCAGAGCCAGAGGGCCGCCTGCTCGGCTCTCAGCTGCCTGCAGGTCAGTGGCCTTGTCGCTCACATTACAGGCTCACATATCCTTTGCCCCGCCCCCCGATCAGGTGGTTTCTAACCTGCGTGTGTCTGTGAAGGTTCTCAGTCATCCAGGTCAACTGGAGCTGTGTTGTGATCATGTTGCCCTAACTCAACCCTTCTACCTCAACCTGCATATGTGATTGATGAGATGTTGTGAGCTACTTGCACCTGTTGGCCTGGCCAGGCTAAGAACAGCTACGAATCAACTATGACTGAATGAGTCATTTATTTTTTTGTACAACATGCATTACACAAATCTACCATGAAGGATATTTGCTGCTGTTGTCAGAGTATCTCCATATTCAAAAGAAGCAGTAGCAGGAAGCTAAAGCTTATTAAATCCTTAAATCCCCCCTTTAAGATCCAACCACTAAATGATCAATGGAGCAAAACAAAAAAAAAAAAGATGTTATTTTAATCTTTTTATCCTGCTAAAGGGCAAATCATTTGACAATCTGAGTCTTCATCTAAAAATACGACCGGTCTTCGTCTTGCTGCTGTCGGGTCCAAGAATAAACACGTCGTCTCATCCCTCAAGATGTTGGAGGCCGTTGTGTAGTGCGACGCCTACGCCTGTGTAGACGTCATTCAAAGGACAAATATAATAAAAATGGAACCTTTGATGGACGGAGTTATTTCTGTCCGCAGGCGGTGGAGAGCATCAGGGCGGTGGTGGCCCTGTGCGACTCGGCTGACGAGGAGCTTCGCCACGTCGCCATCGAGACTCTGCTCACGTTCGGTCAGTAGATGGATGGACAATCGGCAGCAGGATGTTGTTCAGCAACATTCATAACAAATACATCTGTATTTGGAACAGGGTCTTTTTTTTTTTTTTTTTTAGAGCTGCTGCACTGTTGGAACATAACTGGAATAACTCAGCGTTCTGCCTCTGATAACTTCATCTCTACACAGATACTGTGTACAGCAGGGGTGGGCAAACTGTTTGACTGGTGGGCCACATTTTATGACTTACTTACTATTAATATGACTTCTTCAAGTTCGGCGGGCCGGATTAAAAAGTTTAACGAGCTGCATTTGGCCCCCGGACCATAGTTTGCCCACGCCTGGTATACAGCATATGGCATTATTTTTGAAATTATCTTTTTATTTAGAAAGGCAAATTTTCATTGCATACATTCAATACAGACTTAGTCGGTCAAAAATACATGGAAAAACAATGACATAATGTTCAGAAGAATTTCTCCATTTTGCCTTTCTGGTTCTTGTTTTTTCCCGGACTATCACTGGTTTTTGTTGAAAACAATAACGATAACAAAACGTAACAGAACTGGGGAGCGCAGCACCTCAGAACATCCAAGTATCACAAAAGAAAGGAGGATATATAAAACAAAACAAAAGCACATTCATATGAAATCAGATGGAATTGGTTTGACGTACTCGGTCCATTTGGACCAGATCCTATAGAACTTTTCTTTTTCAACCTTGAGAGAATAGGATATCTTTTCCATAACATATACATGGACTACCCGAAAAATCAGAATGTCAAGTAAAAGTTGTTTTATTTTGGCAATTTAACATAAAAGATGAAAGCAACACATTTTATTGAGCCATTCCACGCAAATTGACATCTCAAGCAGTTCCTTGTTGTCACTTTGCTGATTAAGATTTTCAGCTTATTAAAACCACAAACCCACAAACTCAGAAAATTATTATAAAATTTGAGGGTTTTTTTTTGAAGCTGCAAGACCTGATCAGCAAAATCCAAAGAAATAAAAACTTGAAATATATTGATTTGCATATTATTCCTTTATATAATATGTCACATTCACCTTTTAAGTTGAATTGCAGAAATACAGCAACCTTTTCAGGATATTCTAATTTTCTGGGTAGTACCTGTATATCATACACAATGTCAATCCAGTCATCAGTGGTGGGCGGTTCTACTTTCAACCATTTCCTCGTGACAGATTTCTTGCTGGCTGCCAATATTATAGTCAGTAGTTTTTTTCTCTTTGGTGTTCCATGTTTCAGACAAGATGTTACCCAAATGCAAATTCTCCCAATTAAAAAGGAAAGTTTACATTAAATACATTTTTTCTATGTTTATGGATCTCCACCCAGTAGCTTCTTATTGTCTCGCAGTCCCAAAAGTGTGTGGCATTATTGTTAATATTATGAGTTTGTTTCTATTATTATTTTGTGAGGAATTTCCAATGGGATCCAGGATGTGACTGCAGGAGTTGACGCTGTGGTTGTGCTCACACTGTCTGCTGCAGGTGAGGAGGGCCGGCTGGCCTACGAGCAGCTGGACACGGTTCCGGGGGAGATGATCCGGCTGGGGACGCGGCGAGGGAACGCCGTCACCACGGCCTTCTGAGCCCGCAGGAAGAACATCTCACATCACGCCTGAGCCCGACCTCCAGAGGGCAGCACCGCCTCTGGGCTTGACTCCCTGCCCCCCCTCCCCCTGCTCCCCCCTCCCCCACTCTGCACAGGGCTTTATGACTCCACCGATCACTTTTATTGATCATGGCTTTTTACACCGCGGCGCTGTCGCTGCCTCCCCGCCAAGGGAACCGACGTCTTAACCACAAACTCACTCTCTGCTCTCGCTCCCTCCGCGCACTCTCGGCCTCTGCTTTCACTCCTCGGCACCTCGTCGGCACGCCCCCTGCTGTCTGAGCCAGGCGCAGCGGTCGCAGATGGAGTTTGACCGGACGGTTTGACACGCGGCCGCTGGGAAGACTGAGGGACAACAGCGTTTGAGCCGATGCATCCCTGAAAATAATAACAATAATAGTAATAATGATGATGATGATGATGATGATAACCTCACTCACCAAGCTGTGCACCGCTGCAGAAAACCACTCGTGTCATTCACTCACTCATCAGGTGGTTCTGGAATCAGATGTCATGCAGTATACGCTCACTTTTGTACCATCACTGTTTTTTGTTTTGTTTTTTTTTTCTTTCTTGCTTTTGTTGCCTTTAATTCTCTCTTCTCTTTTTGTTTTCCTCACAAAATGCACCGTGGTGCTCTGAGATTGAGATTTGCACTGTCGTTCAGCATGTAAATACGGCATATCTTACACGGACAAGTGTAATTTATGTACTTTGTGTTGGAGGTCTATTTAATGTTCTGTTTTCTAGTGTCTCTTTCACTTTGAGTTTCAGGGATTCGGGGGTGGGTGTGGCTGAGGGTCGTGGTGGTCCGTGGCCGGCAGGCAGGCAGGCAGGACGGTCGGAGAGTCGCGGCCTCTCGGAGAACTCGTGGCGTCACAGTGAGCGTGAAGCTGGAAGTCTGGCGTGTGATTCCCGACCTCAGCTGTCCAACCGCTGGGGGTTGACGGAGGTAAAGCCAGGCTGGCAGGCAGGGTGGGCGGCAGGCAGGGTGGGCGGCAGGCAGCGGCAGACGTCTCTGAGCGTGGCTGAGCAAGTGCAATTTTGTTGTGTACATAGGTAAAGTCTCTTTGCACATAGCTGACGGCCGAAGGTGTCTGACTGAGTCAGATTTGACCGTCTGGGCCTTGACGTTGGTCGAGCAGGAAGCTTTTTTTTTTTGTAAATGTATTTTTCCAGGTTCAGAGTTCAAGTTGAGGGCAATAAATGTGCTTTGGAGTCTTTGTCGGGCACTTTTCCTACTAAATGTACAGGCGGGAGCATCCGTGTGCCCGGTCAGGTGTTTTTGTTTTTTTGTTTTTGTCGTGTATTCAAACGGGACGTAAACTTGGAATTTAGCTCAGTTTTTCGGTACAACCTGGTCTTTAACTGATCCCGACCTTCCTCATTCTAACTGTACTACTGAGTCTGTTGCTGGTGCGCGGTTACAAAACTTGTTTTTATCATGCATCTTATTTATTTTTTATGATTATTATGATTATTATGATTATTATTATGATTACTTCCTGTGTAATCCTAATTTTCCTTTGAGCAATAGAGCCAATGGCGTTATGTAAATGCGTTGTGTATTTAAGTTCTATTTTTGAGCCGGGCTACTATTGGGTACCTACTTTATTGTTTCGTCACAGTGCAAATGATCCGATGCATCATTTTTAATTGGAGTTTATTTTGAATGGATTATATTAGATAAATTATTTGGTGGGATTAAGGTTTGCTAATTAACTAACAGCAGTACAGATTTACTTTCCCTTAAGAAAAGGTCCCAAAAGTGACGGGACGATATATATTAGAAATGTTACGTTGTTACTTAATTACTTAGATTTCCAGTAACCAAAGGAATAAATGATTTTGAAAATGTTTTAATTAAAGCTCATTCGTTAAGGAAAATGCTTTTTCAGTCATCTACATTTTTCCCAGAATGCTCGAATAAGCACAAGTTAACCCACAGTGATACTTACTGCACAGTCCAGAAGCCATACTGACTCCACAATATTTTTATGATCTATTTTTCCCCTTTTGTATTATAATCTGTGTGATGTCACGACTAAAGGCTCAAGATGGCGCTAGAGGTTATTTCCTGTACATTACTTTGTGCAACCTGCTCCATATAACTTTCTTCTATGATGTGAACAGCAGTTAAATATTTTGGAAATACACTTTTACTTCTCAGTGTTTAAGGTTTTTTTTTTTTTTTTTTTGCGATCTCTGAACTAACTAATCTTTCACCACAAGGTTAAAAATGCATTTGAAATATTCACAGAGTGTTTAAGAAGTTTGAATTTGCTCCATGTCCATCTTTGCAAGTCAGCCGCCTTTGTAACGTCCATTTATTTGCAGAATATTCTTCAGTTGTCAGTATTTTCTGCTCATCAAAAGTTGCAATAAAGTTTATTTTTGCATACTTAGGACTTTAAGCCTGACGATTGTTTGAAGTGCAATCCTCAAACCATTCAAACTGCAGACAACCAGAACATGCAGCCACCATGAAGAGATTTGTTGGCCACCAATTCTGCAGGTTGTCTCACTTAAAAAGATGAGGTCCCTGAGGTTTATCATAGGTATGACAAAGAAAAATGCAGGAAATCATATTGCATGATTTGTAAAATATTTAAACACTACTTATTTTCTGCACCAGCATACAATTAAATTCTTTAAGTTGTTTCGTTCTATTACAGTTGAAGTGTACCTAAGGTGAACATTACAGACCTCATCTTTTTTTTTTTTAAGTGGGACAACTTGCAGAATCAATAGTTGCCAAATACTCTGCCCCACTGTATATAAAAATCCCAACAATTTAAGGCAAAACCATTTTTAAAAAGTTTATTTTACACACTTTGTACATAACACTGGATCATATGAAATCTGCCAGTAAAATAAAACAGTTGTGGGCTTTCCAATAGAACATTTGGACAGATGATCAGATAGAAAAAGTAGTCGATGCACATGAACACTGTGATAAAGAGCCAGATTCATGTTCAAACAAAGTGGGGAACTAAGGGTGACTTGATGTCCGGGGCTCTTTCACCACCGCCACATCAACAGCTCACTGTGTGCAACAGCAGGCTGTTGAACGTCTTCCTCTCACGGCGTGGCCAAACTTTCTGCAGGGAAAATATTTTACAACCAACAATAAAACAAAGCTCTCCAGGCCATCTCCACAATGATCCCTTTGTAAAGTCTTTGGCAAGAAAACCCTCTGTTGCCCCCTTCTGGCAAATTTTACAACTGATTAAAATTTACATTTGAAAAATAAACAGTTAAAAGAAAAATAATCTGAAGGCAATCTGTGTCAATCGTCTGCAGCTTCTTCCTGATCCGAGGCCTCTTCTTCAGAGTCGCTGTGCGTGTGGGCCTCATCTTCATCCTGTGTGTCTTCATACTCGTCTTCATCCTCGTCCTCCTCTTCCTCCACGTCTAGCGCCATCGCCCTCAGTTCTTCCAGGTTGTCTGGAGTCTTACCAGTCAGTCTCTGCAAAGACAAAACAAAGTTAGGAGCAAATACAGAAAACAGACTTGAGAGCCATAAAAGCATAAACGTGAAGTCACTGCATGTTGCGAGTGGACAAAACAGGAAAACGACCCAGGTGAACAGGGAACCAACCTCAATCATGTCGGCCATGTATTGGACGTGTTGCGCCAGCTCCTGCAGCTCCTCATTCTCACACGCCAGCGTCGCTATCTGCTCGTCTTTGGCCTCGATGTCTCTGTGCAACTGGTTTTGTTGAAAGAGGAGATTTTTAAAAGGGGGAGGTTTTCGTCGAAGAGACACAAAAGAGCCGAGCCAAAGGCACAATAGGGCAAAGCGCTAATTGCCGGTATCACGAGAGCTTAGCGGAGCCACTGGGAGCGCTGAAGAAATCTTATTCACTGGGTGCATTTAGGTGCCGAGTTACAACTTGACTGCCAGCTGTATGGGAACCAGCGAAGGTCACCTCAGTGGGAGCGTGGGAACGGCTCAATGGCAGGCTAACCATTAGCCACCTCTCAGTGATTAACTCACCTTCTCGTTCTCCTGTAGAACATTGTACAGGGCCTTCCGACGCTCCTCAGCCACCTCCTTCCAATACGTGGAGGATGGAGTTTCTGCAAGGTTCAGGTCAGACGTGATAAACGAGTCTACAATTTGTGGCTGCTAGATGCAATATTTGGCCCATAAGTAAAGACTCCTACCTCTGACCATGAGCTCATATGCTTCAGCGGTCATTCCATCGGTCAAACACTGGGATGCTTCTGTCTGAGTGGATTTGACCTCCACCTTCACCCTCTTAGGGCCCCGAGGTTGTGCTGCGCTCCACTGTTTCCGCTTTGGAATAACTTTACCCATCTTAACGGAAAGTGTAAAAAGTTATTAAAATGCTCACATAGGTGTCTGAAAATCCCATTATATTAAAATTGCACTGCTGAAACGCCATAATCGCTCATATTTAATGACAATCGCTGCTTACCTGAAGAGGCCTGTTGACGTCTGTGTTGCCGGCTGAGGCTTGCAAGACCTGCAGGGTTTGTCTGCCGTTCCCCATCGACTTCTGGGCCGGGGCAAAAAAGCTCTGGAAGGCAAAAGGTTTCACTTTATAAAACAATTGAAGACAAATACCGTGATATTCCAAAGCCTTGGTTTAACACTTCTGTGAGAACAACATGATCCACGTCCAAGTCGCTATTCATCTGGGCTTAGCATCACTTTGCATGCCTTACTTTGGTTACACTATCACCATGGGAAAGGGCATAAGTGAAGTGGTTTAACAACACTGCTGCCATGTGCAACCGGCCCACAGGTGTGGGAAAGGCCACCACAAACAATCCTTTGAGCTGTGGGAAAGTTCCCTGTCAGGGCTCATTACAGTGCAGTCACCATAGACTCTGTTAATGTTTTGCCATGGCTTTAAACCTTGCTGATCTTGAGATATTGAGCCCTGGGGGCAGATTAAATCTTAAAACTATTAGTGTGTTGTTTTTGCCTTTAAAAGTGTACGGCCACACTAGATTTATAACTTTAGTATTTAGTGTATCCTTCTGCACACGGTGATCATTTAATTCTGCAGCCAAGTCACCTGATTGCCCAAGTGCAGCTTTAAAAGCAGGACCATCATCTTCAATGTTGAAGGTTTGTATATTATTATACATCTTTTTATTTTATTCTATTCTATTTATTTATTGTGAATGAGAGGGTACCGCTTGGATTGCACCGTTTTTAATTTCGTTGTTGATGAACAATGACAATAAATGTATTCAATTCAATTCAATTCAAATTGACAAGATCAAGCGTCGCAAACAATTGCATTGTTCCAGTTGGGCGTTTAGCGCCACTTGATCAGAGTCAATTAAAAGCCAATCGTGTGGCCCACCCTGACCAAACAATGGGAAGATGCCATCATCTTGCTCCCCCGATGCACCACCACTAAGCCTCGAACGCCGTTGATGAATTCCAATTGAAGCAATCACGTTTGAAATGAGAGAGCTGTTGTTACTCACCGTCATGTTCTCATTGGAACACTGAGCGGATTGGGGCTTTCCACTGGTACTCATGGTCTACAATGACAACGACGGACAAAAGTCAAGCACGCGCCAGAAGCTAGTGCATTTGAAATTAAATTAAAACAAAACAAAACACCTACAGCTTTAGTTATTACTCTGACATGCTACGTTATTAGCGCTAGTTAGCTTGTTAATTATATAGGAGCTAATGCTAAACCATGTCGTCATCACTGTTGGAAAGGACTGAAAGAGCGCAAACAGAACGCATTGTCAAGAACCCTGACCTGAGTTCACACGAAGGCCTCGCTAGTCGTTAGCTGTACTTAGAAGTGGAATCCATCGAATAAAGCCAAGATTAAAGCGGTAACTGTTCAACAGACCTACCGTTAAATGGGCAACACCTCGTCGTCGCTACCGCTGCGTTTTCCCCCTTTTCCGCTTCTCGCTCGACTACTACGGATCTCGCGCCAGGCGCTTAAATACGCCCATCCGGGTCACGTGGTACAGGGGGCCAGTCAGAGAGGTTGTTTGTTTTTTTCTTCCTCCTCGTGCGATCACATGTCGGCTGACGTCACGTCGCTGTAGTCTCTCCACACACAGTCCACACAGCCATTTTGAGGAGGCTGTGGCCCGAGACCGTCCGTTCGCCGTTCGTCCGCTGCCTCCCCCCCTTAAAAACAAACAAAACAAAGAAAAGCAAAAACGCAAGAAAAACGTTGGACGACACGCCACTGAATATGGGCCCGCCGGGAGATAGAACACGCCACACGTCGACTGAAAGAACGGAGGATTTCCGCTGGATCGTTGATTTATCTTGACATGGCATGTAGCGGGGCGAGTCGGGGGTTGTGACGACTGAAGAAAAGACGAGTGAGACGAGAAGCGCAGCGAACACCTTGAGAGATTTTGTTTAGCCGATCTTTGTTTTTAATGTTATTTTTTTTGCCGTTTAGCACTTGTTGGCTCCGTCGTGGTTGATGTAGCCGTTTGACAAGAGCGATTATTTTGCCACCGCAAACAATAATAATACTAATAATAATTATGCCGAGCACGAGCAAAATCAGCTAGACAGCCGCCGCCGCCGCAGGTCTCCGAGACTGTCACAACACTGGCACTCACGGCGAGGCGGACGAGAAAATGTAAACGCGTGGAAAGATGACTTTACGCTAAGCTAGCTAAACCCCCGCCCCCACACACAAGGCCTCTAAAATCAAGCCGAGATTACGATGTAGCTTGTTATCGTCGACTCACTACTAGTTAGTGTCGGAAGCGAATGCCTAGACTAGCTTGGCTAGCTCGCCGTTAGCTAGTGTGCTAAAAATACGCCCACCATCATGACGAGCAGCAGCGGCAGCGGCACGAGCACCACCACCAGCAGCGACAGCAGCAGCAGCGGCAGCAGCGCAGGCCGTGGGCTAAACGTGTGGCAGTAAGAGTCGAAGAAATGTCAAAGTACTTCCGCGGTAGTGTTCGATGTTACCCGGTGCCAATGTCTCCCGGCATCTCTACTTAGCTGCCATGCTCGCCCGTCTCCCCACTTCTGTAACACGCACATAACTCCGTCTCTGCAGAGATATAAAAAGGCACGTCGACAGCCATGGGTGAGGGACTTTGAGATGACCCCAGCAGCAGAATATGTGTCTGCTCGCTAGTATCTGTTCCCAGTGTCACTAGCTCGCCAAAGAACTATGGGTCTTTTCTTTACAGTGGCGACCTTCTCGGGCAAAACAAGTCTTAATTTGAGTTGGGTTTAAATCTCTCCCAAACTTTTTGTTTGTTTGTTTCTTTGTCGCGGGTAGGTTGAGTTAAAAAATAAATAAATAAATAAATTGGCGTCATAGTCATGTCTTAAATATTGGCTTTCAGATCAGCTCAATGAGAAATAGCATATCTTAGCTTTCTGATCATTCCCCTCCCAAAGTCCGGCCTATTATTCAACGTAAGCCTAGAAAAAATGACTTAATTTCAATATCGTTTTATTTCTACCCGTTTCAGTTGGTAGTTAGTGGGGTAATTCACAGAACTAGAGTCGTTCAGTGTGCTGCGTCTGCAAAGGTAGCTAGCATCATTCTTCATCCGGCGTATACATTTTTGAGATAGTGGAAAGTGTAGCCAAACTATCCTGCGTAAGAGAGGAACACTGACATCCAAACATGAACATGGGGGACCCGACTTCACGACGAAATCAGACCAGAAATCGTCTTCGAGCTCAGCTTCGAAAGAAAAGGGAATCTTTGGCTGATCAGTTTGACTTCAAGATTTACATTGCCTTCGTTTTCAAAGAAAAGGTTTGGATCACGACGTCTGCTGTTTGCCTTCATTCATATACACGTGTTGAATTAGATGTTTGATATCGTGTCGGCGGCTCAAGACTTGTCTTTGTATGTTTCTACAGAAGAAGAAGTCTGCACTTTTCGAAGTTGCTGAAGTGGTGCCAGTGATGACCAACAATTACGAAGAAAACATCCTGCGAGGTGTTCGCGATTCCAGCTACTCTCTCGAGAGTTCCATAGAACTCCTGCAAAAAGATGTTGTGCAACTGCATGCTCCACGATACCAGTCAATGCGAAGGGTAAGTGGTGGAGGATGGATCCAGGGCCTTCGTGAAGTTGGTGGACATGCGTCCTCAACGTTGTTTTGCTTGTCTGCTGCTACAGGATGTGATAGGCTGCACACAGGAGATGGACTTCATCCTTTGGCCACGCAACGATATCGAGAAGATTGTCTGTCTGCTGTTCTCCAGATGGAAGGGGGCTGACGATGAACCCTTTCGGCCTGTTCAGGTCAGTGATTGGCACTTCGCGTCTCTCTTGCCGACGCGCGCTAAAACACACCGGGCCTGAAAAACGTCTTCTGACCCAACAGGCCAAGTTTGAATTTCATCACGGAGACTACGAGAAGCAGTGCTTGCACGCTTTGGGTCGTAAAGACAAGGCTGGGATGGTCATGAACAACCCAAATCAGTCTGTGTTTCTCTTCATGGACAGACAGCACTTACAGGTGAGCCTTTTCGCTGACGCCGCCGTTGAACCGAGTTAATCAACAGCCGTCGCAGACGGCTGGAAACGCTTCACCACAACATGTACTGTGCCTCTTGCAGACTCCTAAAACCAAGGCCACAGTTTTCAAGTTGTGCAGCCTTTGCCTTTACTTGCCCCAGGACCAGCTGACCAGCTGGGGTGTGGGAGACATCGAGGATCACCTCCGCCCATACATGCCTGACTAAGGCCTCCTGCTCAAGTCAGCTGCAATTGGGAAAAGCCCTTCCCCTCCCTCCTGCCAAAGCCTTCAGAAGAAATGTGATGTACTCATCTCTGCCTGTTTCCATTTAAAAGATTTGAACTTGTGCTTGGATCTCACCTTTTTTTTTTTTTTTTACCTTCCTGTTTCCCCTCCCTAACTGATTCAGTTCCCCATCTTGTTTTTTGCCCCTTTCAGCTCCCAATGTTCCTCCTCTTCTCTCTGCCATTTTTTGGATTTGTTCCGCCATTTTTTTCGCACCCTCTCCATCCCCTCTCAGTCACCCATCCAGTTTTTTTTTTTTCTTTGTTTGAACCTGCACGAACATTGATTTTGAGTGGTTGGTTGTTCTCTTGGAGCCACACTGTCAACAGCACCGGTCATTGAAGGAACTCTTTATGTTGCATCAAAAAACAGGAACTAACAGTACACAGGTCTTCACGGTGGTTCTCAGACGGACGTGTTTTTCTATCCTTGTTGTCATAGAAAGGATTATTGAAGATTGTTATGTCAATCGGGTTTCTAGAGCAACTTTTACACAATCTTTTGACCAAGGGACAGGTGTGAATAGCTGTTTAAATACCTGTGTAAGCAGAGAAAACAAGATGAACAATATCTGACAAATCATACGGTGTAGGTATTACTTCCTATAAGCTGCCTTAGTTTCTTTGCTGGACTTTCTAAAAAAAAAAAATGTTTTGGTGTCATTTGCTTTTTTCTTAAACATGCAAGGCAGGCCTTTGTTAAAATTTTTTGAACAATTGTACTTCAGCCTGAGACCTGTTGGCTATTTGTTGAAGGTCATTGTCACCATTCAAGCTGTTCATGCAACATTTACTCCTGATCCTGAAATGTGATGTATGTTTTGTTTCATTTGGAAGATGGGTTGCAGAGAAACTGATAATGGTGACTATGATTTACACACCTAACAAGCTAACAGACCTTTTTTTTCTTTTAAATTTGACTAAAAATCAAACTAATTGGCTGCCTAACAAATTAAGATTGGCACTTATGGGCTTTTTTTTTTCAATGAAAATTAAAAACTAATATAATGTTCCTCCTTGATTCAGTGTGTGAAGTTGAAAAGGGTATAAGGCGTGTTACTCCTGGGTTTATTTCTGTTGATTCTTCAATCAAAATATCATATCCCAATACAGTGCAAATTCTGAAAGCATGATCGTCGTCTTTTCATTTTATTACACTGCACACAACATCACCATCACAGTCGCCTTTTTTTATCTTGCTGAATAAATATGAAGTAGCGGTAGCACCAATCATAAAGTAATCAGATTGAAGCACTGTTGGCTCACTTGTTAGACACTGTTTACAAACGGAGGGCAGTTTAAATTTGGCCTCTGTTTACATTACACTGACATGATGCAAAAATACAAACAGGCACAGAGGTGAGGCTTCTTTAACCGCTTCCAAGGTGTTTGGTGTGTCTTCCTTGTGCAATGACTTTGCCTGTGGCCTTGTTGGTCAGGTCAACAGTGGCGAATGCCAGCGTTCGTCCTTGTTTCAGGACCTGAGCAGTGATGAGCACATCCTCGCCCATCTTGGCAGCATTCATGTACCTGCATCACACAGACGAGTTTTTCAAAGTTATTCGATAATCACAGCTGGTTAAATATTAAAATCTTAAGGCTGTTGTTGTTTGAAATGAAAATGTACTTATCAAGGCAGATTGCATCATTGGTTACATCATAAAAAAAAACATTTTTATGGATCAAAGTAGTTTGTGTAATTGTGCACAGAGATATTACGACGTCCCCGTTTTTTGTAAGAATTAAAAATCACCTTTTGGGGCTTTTCAAATTTAAAGCGACATAATTTGAAAATTCTATGCAGTAACTATTTAACTGTGCAACATTTTTTTTTTTCCCAAACTGCATTTTTCGTATTTACTTGGGACTTACGTGATGTTCATGTCCACACTGACTCCCGGTAATGCCCTCTCGCTGTACATGATCGCCACGGTGGAGATGACGTCCACCAGGGTCGCTGTCAAGCCGCCGTGCAGCGTCCCTCCCCGGTTAGTGTGCTCCTCCTCCACCCGCATCTCACACACGACTTTGCCAGGACTGGCAGACAGAACGTCCACCTGGAGAGAGAAAAGAGAATGTTTTCGAGTGGTGGCGAACCAATTCCTTTTTTTTTTAACGGACGGTGCACCACTCGTACAACCTGTCTGTCAATGAAATATTGCATGACGCTCATTTTTTTTTTACCTTGCTCAGGACTCGGTCGAAGCCCGGACAATCTACCATCGTTCGCATGATTTGTTTTATGGTATTTAAGGACAGTGAAGCCATCTTTACAGAATGCGCAAACGCGTCCAATGTCAAACTTGTGTGTTTACTTCGTACCGGAAACTGCGCGTTCATAAAATGTGTCCGGTGTGACGATGACTATAAACGTTCCGGTGGAAAACATAACAACATTCCTTTGCGTTGAAGGCTAAATTGTGTTTTGTTTTGTTTTGTTTTTGTTTTTTTAATGTTTAAATATGTGAAATCCTTTTGGTTTATTTGATTCAATCATCCAAATAACTAATAATTCATCCGGACAGCCTTAAATCATAAAGTTCCACCGGAAGCTGTTCACTTTGCACACGCGGCAAACTGTCAAAAACAATCTGTATGCGGAGAATTCATGTAGCTTCTTTTTGCCGTGTTTCTTCTACTAGTTGGATTAGGGGCTGAGGGACGATGGCGTCCACATCCAAAGCTTCCGAGACTGAGCTTCCGGAGGAAAACAGAACTCGGCTCTGCGAAGAGTTTGCGAGCGTAGCGGGAACCGACAGCGCTGTCGCTCAGTGCTACCTGGCAGAGAACGAATGGGAGATGGAGGTACAGACTCCATCAGCTGACTGCCGGCAGCTGTGGCTGCCGAATGTGCATTTTATCAACCGCCGGGGCGTAAACATGATTTGACGGCCATCACGTGACTGACGACAAAGGTCTGCTGATCTACCTTTCCTCTTCCCCAGAGAGCTCTCAACTCTTTCTTCGAAGCGGACATGGAGAAGGTGTTTGAAGTCGGGAGTTCCCCAGAGAAACAGAGCAGCCCGAAGAAAAAGAAGCTGAAGTCGGAAGGAGCAGCTCCACCTGAATGGTACGGCCGCTCTTTCCGCTCCAGTGTTGATGAGAATGACCTGTGTCTCTCAAGCCAAAGTGAGACAACATTGGGGTTCAAATATTAATAAACACTCGCGCTGAAACCTGCAGTGTAGACCTGACTGGAGCCAGTCCGGCCTCCGCTCACAAACCCCCAGAGGAGGAGGAGGACGACGACAAACTGTCGCTGATCTCCTGGAACGTGGACGGACTGGATACGGACAACCTGGCAGAACGCGCCAGAGGCTTGTGCTCCATCATCGTCCTGTACGCAGTGTCCCTCCCTCGCCTGTGTTGTTCGAAAAACAAGAGAGTGACCTGAAAGTCTCGTTTCATTTCATGCAGATACACTCCTGACGTGGTGTTCCTACAGGAGCTCATCCCGCCGTACGTCCAGTACTTGAAGAAACGGGCCGTCAGCTACTTAATCATTGAAGGTAAGATTAACGGACTCTTTCTATTCTCAGTTGTTCTGCTAATGATATGAGCCACTATTTTTTTTTTTTTTTTAACAAATACCTGACACGTGACACAGCGTGGAGGGCTACGGTGGTTTTTATTTCTCACTCTTTGAATAACAGCCGGCGAGGAGGGCTACTTTACCGGTATGATGCTGAAGAGGTCGCGAGTCAAATTCCTGGAGAGCGAGGTCGTCGCCTATCCCACCACTCAAATGATGAGGAACCTGCTGGTGGCTCAGGTCTGCGCAAAAATTCCCAAACATTCCCACTGCCACACTCACATTCACGACAGCAGGAAATCTGTAGATGAGTTTCTTTTCTTTTTTTTTGAGGTGGAATTCAAAGGCCACAAGCTGTGTCTGATGACGTCTCACCTGGAGAGCTGCAAGGGCCATGCTGAGGAGCGGATGAAACAGCTACGAGTGGTGATGCGCAGGATGACGGAGGCACCGGACGACGTCACCGTCCTGTTCGGAGGAGACACCAACCTGAGAGATCCTGAGGCAAGTCGTCCGAGTTCACCAAAAGTCCTCGTGTGGCTCACCGGGTGTGGAATGTAACCGCTCTTTGTCCTCGCCCCAGGTGGCCAAGGTGGGTCTCCCGACCGGTGTGTGTGACATATGGGAGCGACTCGGGAAGCAGGAACACTGTCGCTACACGTGGGACACCAAAGCCAACAGCAACAAGGCCGCTCGTTACGTCAGCCGCTGCCGCTTTGACCGGGTCTACGTCCGCCCAGCTACCAAGGACTGCGTCCCGCACCTGGCGCCTGATCACATGGCCCTAGTGGGTCTTGAGAAGTTGGACTGTGGACGCTACACCAGTGACCACTGGGGGATCTATTGTAGCTTCTCTGCTGGTTAGAAAGGCTACTGACAAAATCCATCTCCTCATGTCTCTTTTAACTCTGATTCTTTTTTTGGGGGGTTCATCTGGCTGGCTTTACAAAAGATGCTCTTGGCATCCTAAGAAGACCATTTTATGTCTTGTTTGAATTTTTGGCTTATTAAAATTGTTAAATACACATAAGAATGTTGAAAATAAGAAACAGTGCCTGTAACCTCTTCGTGAAATGGTATAAAATCTCACTATATCAAACTGTCAGCTTTCCAAAAAACGACTACACTACTTGTTTTTAATTTTGGTGTTCACCAGAATTACCATTCTTTGATAGTTATCACGAAGAACATGTCTCAAGATGTCTAAAAGTAATAATAAAAGATACATACAACAGTATGTTGTTTTCTTTGGCAAAAAAAAAAAGAGTTCTAGGTGAGCTTGAAACTCACCGGGATGACGGTGATGTGATAGTTTAGCATGAAACAGAGTAATAGAACGCAAAATCTCTACATGTCTGAAAACAAAAAAACGACATGTCGTTTTTTTTCATGACGCTGAAGTTGGCACCACATTCGCCGCGGTGCTGCTTAAGTTTCGATTCCACTAAGTGTAACCCGAACCCTAATTTGGGGGACTTTGCCATTGACCTTATGATATTTTCCCCCTAGCTCCCAGGCTTTACAATGATACCTCACACGTCCATTTTGGAAAAAAAATCCACCTCAACATAGACTTAATGATTTGCTGAATTTTATATGTTGAAAAGTGTTGGGATAAACACAGCCATCTAGCGGTCAAATTGCGGAGTTTCTTTTAAAGGTGGAATCGAAACCTAAGATGCACCGCGGCGAACGTGGTGCCAACTTCAGCGTCGTGTTTTTTCAGGGGCCAAAAAAAATAAAAATCCCTGAAACTCGCTGGGATGACTGTTATATGATAGTTTAGCATTTCAAAAGACGGATAGAACGCAAAAATATCAACATGACCAAAAACTTAAAAAAAGAATAAGTCTAATACTGTCATTTATTAATAATAATTAAAATCCCAGATCAGCCCGAAACTCGTCCGCATGGTCGACTATTGTAAGAATGTTTCTAAGAGGAGCTGGTGTTTATGTAGTACTCATAAATGGCCACTAGGTGGCAGTACTGAGTCAAATGCTGAACGTCATCTGGTTAATGGACCGCAGCAGATCTGGAGTGAATACGTCTGACCAACGTGAACCCGCTCCGTCTCCGCCGAACCTCCCGCTCACCTCGTCCTCTCCCTCCTCCCACCACCTGAGGGCGCCGCTCTCCTGTTTGCTCAGCAGGCCGTCAGCCGAGTCGACTGGAAACACGACCTCGGAAGAGGACACAGATGTGAAAATCTTTATTTTTTTTTTTTTTTTTTTTTTTTACCCTTCCCTGGCAGCGGGCGTCGTCTCAGCAGATCACCGCGTGCCTGTTAATGATTAGCAAGGACACATGAGCAGAGTCTGTCCAGTTCTCTCTCTCTCTCTCTCACACACACACACACACACACACACAGACACACACACACAAACCACAGAGATCATTTGATTTTAAGATTCTATGTCACGTGACTCTCCGGGAGTTTTCTTCAGGTCTTCGTCTGGCGCTGCTAAGCATTGGGGCATGAATGCTTCTACGCCGCCAGCAGTCATGGGTGTCCCAGATGGTATCGTTGTCGAACATTTCTGCTTAATACGATATGTATGGGGTCGGGGGCAAACCAATTTTTCGTTAAAAGGCCCATTATTGCTAGCAGCGCCCTTGGGGCCGAGATGGTAGTCATGTGACCTGTCCTCCGGGCCTAAAGATGTCTGGGCGTCATTGGGACGTCCTTCTATCATAGATCCATCAACATGTTTGATAGGAACATCCAGAATCTCCCCAAGATCACTGCGCTTAACGCACCCTTTATGCAAGACCGGCAAGGCAGCCGAGCTGCTGGGGGAAAAGTCGTGAAAGTCGGCGATCGGTTGTGAGAAGCTTCATTTCGAATCTCTTGCCGCAGGTCTGAGTATTGCAGGGGCCTGTTTGGTAAAAAAAAAACAAAGTCCGTAAGGCGGTGTCGTTTTTGCTGGCTTCAATTCAAAACCAGCAAAGATGATCGAGCTTCTCAGGTTTCGCCACCAGAGACGCCTTTCTGTCGCTCCGCAGGGTCAGCGAGAAATCTGATTGGTCCAGTTTTCCCAGAATGGACACAAAGTCTGTCCAATCACTTTCAACATTTTGACAAAATGATTTCAATAGATGTCTGATGCACCCGGGGAGGAACTTGAAAAAAATGAAATGAATTCAATGGATTTTTGCCGCATTAAATTGAAAAAAAATGTCCATATTCCATCAAGAAATGTTTTGCCTCAGCTGCATATTTTTGGCGCCGCCCCCAGCAAGCAGCCGGGGCTCCTGTTTCAAGGCCGCCCATCCTCACAAATGTTCTTGATTTGTGTGTGTGTGTGTGCGCGCGCGCATGTGTCAGATCCATCCATCCGCTGGCGGAGGGTGGGGGATGAGGTTTGTCCTTTTGAGGTCGGGGGCTGGGGAGCAGCGGGGAGGTAGGGCTGGAAGGGGCGGAGCCTGATGGTGGAAGATCTGACCCTGGATCAGCAGAGGGCAGCAGACTGACGGAGTCTGTTTGGAAGAGCTGAGCGGATCTTCAGGTTCTTCACCGCTGCACCAGTGTGTGTGTGTGTGTGTGTGTGTGTGTGAGGTCCACTGGTCCGTCACAGGCGAGACAAGGGCGAGCCACCGCCGCCACATCCGTCAGGCCCCTCCCACCCAAATCGCTGTGACAAACGGCCCCAGCAGCCACAGCATTATTTCTGCCAGTGCAGTGCCGCGGCTGCATGTCTGAGCACTGGCGGCCTTTTTTTTTTTTTTTAGAGGTTTGCGAGATAAGGGGGTCGGGTGGGAGTTGGGTCAGGGTGGGCAGGGGTGGGGGGGGGGGGTTCGGAGCAAAAACATTTCGGCTCTCATCACGCTCAAGAGTCCCGGTGGTAGAGGGCCGAGGTTTGAGGGGCCGGGGGAGAACAGAGGAAACATGACAAGCACGTTGAATTTTGCTGTATTTTATGTTCTGCTTGTAACATATAAAAGTGGACTGGGATAAAAAAAAAAAATCAGCAGCGGAGACGTTTCCAGCCAACGCCTGTTCTGGCTGTTTGTCCAGGTGGCAAAGTTCACAGGACGTTGTGTGATGAGGGAGGAGGGAAAAAAGGAGCGACTTATCGGGATTACATAAGGTGTCCTGAGCTGTAAATGATTAAACACAGGAGGAGGAGCACGTTTCAATATTAAAAACCAGTCCAGCAGACAGGAAAACTGGGGATTGAATCAAGTTCACTTGACTTTTAGCAAGATTAAAAAGAGTATCCAAAAAATGGGATAAAGTATCACTTCATAATGAAGTGTGACTTTAAAATCAACGTCATTTTGAATGAATACATACAGACCGAATATTCAACCTGCTAAGAAAATTTACAATCTACTTAAAACCAGAGGTGTGAGAAATAAATCAAAGCATTTTTTAACAAAGTTGGACAGGTTTTTATTATTATCACCATTATTATTATCATCATTATCATAATTAATATTCTTATTATTTTTCTCATTCATAAATAACACTGGACAAGAATCATACAGCGATAAATATCCTTTTTTTTTTTTTTTTTTGAAACACTGTAAAATTCTCTCTATTACAAAAAATACAGCATGTGTGTAATGCACTTGAACAGACAGGAAGTGGTGCATTTTGCTGGCGACCGGTCCGGCCGGGACTCTGAACAGGTGCGCAGGTCCCAGCAGAGGGGTCGCTGAAATCCACTTCCCTCGGGAATCGATCGGCTGTTGCATAACTAGGTCTAAGTTCACCAGAGCCCACCGAGGAAACGCAGAGAGCCTTCTATTTTTGTGTGTGTGTGTGTGTGTGTGTCGGAAGAAATAAAACGTCCTGAAGTGTTTGAAGGACGGCCTCAGTTGCGGGAACGTTGCTAAAGAACTCGGACGTGAGAACTGAAGGGTAGTGAGCAGATTTTTATCCCAAAGCTCAAAACATGTAGCAGAGTAAACAATTGAAAGGTTCCCTATGATGCAAAATTTGTGTTTTTTTTATGAAAAACAATGACCCTTTGCTCCTTTTTGCTTGTACCGCATTTCGGTTAATGGTCTGAAACTCAGCCTCTTGTGATGTCACAAAGGGCACTGGCACCGCTCGAGTCAGGCCGTGCGAAGACAGGGTGTAAACAGCCGGCTAAATGTGGCCAGGACGAAGAACCGAACCCAGACGTGGGTTTAATTTGGGACTTTTGAACGATTCTCAGTTCACTGACTGACGGCTAGCGGCGGGTTTAGCGGGTTTAGCTAACAGGCATCACAGGGCCAGAACCTGACAGAGGATTTACAGCTCCAACACTGTAATGCAGTAAGAAGCCTTCAAACACTTTGAGGGACCATCGTCATAAATGTTCTGTACGCATTGTTTTTGTTTTTTTTTTTGCTTTAAAATATTATTGCTGCATGTAGACAAGGGGGGGCGCTCTTTCCAACCAACAGTTCGAGCATTGACCATAACGCAACAATTTCTTCTTTGTTGTTGTTTTTAAGAGGAGCGTGTGGAATGTATCTGGGAGGACACTGATTTTTCACACAATTAAGTAAAACAAATGAAAAACAACTACAAAAAAAAAAAAAAAAAGTCCCTTAGCATTTCATTTAAAAAAACAAAACAAACTCTGGAAATAAAGGTGGATGTATATATATTTTTTTTTATAAAGGAGCCCTTATTATATCTCAAGCAGACAGTCGTCTGAGGAGCAGCATCACATGAAGTCACCTAAGTAAGTCAGTCAGGATAAAAAGCATCGTCACATTCATCAACCTGTGTCCGCGTTGTGTTTGATTGTCGGCTTCACTTCCACCTTTCCTCCAAGCGGCCAACCCCACCCACCCTCCCACCCCTCCCCCCCGACCCTCCCCCCTCACTCACTCACTGCGGCAAGAAAGTCATCACTGTCTGTCGTGGAGGACTGTGCAAAAGGAACCTACAGCCGGGTGGGCGGAGCCAGAGACCGTCGACGGCCGAGGTCGCATTAGCTTCCATCAAATTATGGCACGTAAAAAAAAAAATATATATATTATAATTATTAAAAAATAACAGCGTTTTTGCCTGATGTAGCTGAACCGTCTTAAATTAAAATAAAAAATAAAAAAAATAAAAAGTGAAACCCTAAAAACACAGACTTGAGGTTCCACCGCAGGTTTGGTTTCAGCAGTGTCATGTGACATTCACGCCATTTGTCGAATTGCACGGAATCGGGGCGGGGGGAGGGGAGAGGGTCCATAATCTCTAGAAAAAAGAAAAAAAAAATTAAAAAAGAAGAAAGAGTTGATAATAACTGAGGAGGGAGATGGACTCCTGGAAAAAGTGCTGCGGCTCAGCAGACACGAGTCCAGGCGTCCTGGAGGTCCAGCTGCTCTCATCAAAACTGCAGAGGTGCTAAAAACACCAGCAGAGAGAGAGAGAGAGAGAGAGAGAGAGAGAGAGAGAGAGAGAGAGAGAGAGAGAGAGAGAGAGAGAGAGAGAGAGAGAGAGAGAGAGAGAGAGAGAGAGAGAGAGAGAGAGAGAGAGAGAGAGAGAGAGAGAGAGAGAGAGAGAGAGAGAGAGAGAGAGAGAGAGAGAGAGAGAGAGAGAGAGAGAGAGAGAGAGAGAGAGAGAGAGAGAGAGAGAGAGAGAGAGAGAGAGAGAGAGAGAGAGAGAGAGAGCGCTGGATCAGCAAAAAAAAGCCCAGCTTGAGAGCCTTGGACCTGTCGCCACCTCACCAAAGTAAGACACTTAAAGCATAAAAGGTAAACGGGACTCGAAGAGCCGAATCCTCCTCCCAACAACACCGTCGACGCCCCCCCCTTTTTTTTTTTTTTTGTTCGTTTGTACCACAAAACTCGTACCGGAAGCAGACGAATCACAAAAATATTCTTCTCCCGGTGTACTATGAACCAAAGGTGCATAGGCTGCCAAAAAAAAAAACTTCTCCCCAAAGCTCCAGATTGCACATTCATGGTGTCAGCGGGCAGCGGCGAGCGGCTCGGCGGCTCAGACTCACTGACTCACTGACTCACTGACTCGCTCTCACTGACATCTGCCCGATCAGAGCTGAAAGTTGCAAAGTACCGAGCTGGAGATGAAGATCCCTTTGAAACTGGCTCAGGTCATCCCGCACTTCCTGGAATCGGCTGCGTCTCCTCCGAGAGGAATTTTTTCCGTTCGGGACGGTCGGGAAAAAAAAACACGTGGCCCGGAACCCGGCGACTGGCGCTGTAGCTCGCCATCACCCCCCCCGACCACCACCGCCGCGGCCTTCGGCGCTCACACCACGTTGATGCCTCCTCCGCCGCCGCCGCCGCCGCCCGCCGTCGGCCTCTTACTGCAGTAGGCGAAGCCGCCGTGGCCACCGGGGGCGCCGTTCATGCGCGACGACTTGAGCTCCATCTGGCAGGCGGCGATGGCGGCGTTGAGCTCCACCTGGGCTCGGTGCACCACGTAGAACATCAGGCCGATGCTGATGACGATCTGAAATTGAAAATTGGTGGGAGTGGAAAAAAGTTTATGGACAACGCTAAAATTTTGACTCAATTCCCATTTTTATTGTCTTTAAATATTTGCCTGGGATTTTTTTTTTTGTGTGTGTGCGTTTCAAAAGATTTGAGGAAGAAAACACTTTGTTGTTTATCGTTAATAAGACAAATTAAGAAGAAGTCATCTTGCTGAGGAGGACACGCAGCACATGGATAAATACTGCTGACGAGTATACACAAGTATACACTTTGATTAATGTATTTAAGGACAGTACGTTGGGTTTTTATCATGATAAAAATCATAATTCAGGTACAAATCTTACACACTGGACCGTTGAGACCGATTCTGAGTGCAGTCCAGAACATCACAAATGAACAACGAGGAGTCTGCAGACTTTTCCTCAACGGCTGAATATACACAGCTGCCCGTCAGGTGGGCCGGCTGCTGGCTGACCTGCAGCGTGAAGACAAAGTAACCGCTGACGCTCTGCTCGGCGATGACGTCCTCCATGGTGCGCAGCGTGGTGCCCAGGTAGGAGTTGAGGAGCTGCGTGGGCAGCAGACCCACCGAGGAGGCCACCAGGTAGTTTGGCAAAGACACGTCTGTGATCTGGAGTAGAAGAAGAAGAAGAAGAAGAAGAAAAATCTGCTTTATTTTGAAGTTTTGAAGACTTTTGAAGAAGAGAAAAACCCACACAAATTGAAACTAAAATAATCAAAAATCAATTAAGAGACTGAGTGGAACGTTCAGTTTTCAGCAGGAGGCTGTGAACACAGGGCTAATTTCTTTTGTTGGAAGAAGTCAAAAAAAATAAAATGAACATTCTGGCAAACCAAAACAACAACATCTTTGTCATTGATATTTATTTCCCACAAACAAACATTTTAGTTTCCTTCTGCATGTGACAACCTCTTGGTAAGAAAGGCCTGCGTCACTGCTGCCCTCAGTGATGATATAAGCTGTGTGTGTGTGTGTGTGTGTGTGTGTGTGTGTGTCTCCGCTGGGCGTTGTGAGGACGTGACCTTGGCATTGTGACTACACTGGGGCTGCTAGTGGTGCGTCGCTGCAAGACGGCAGCCGGGGGAGCGCTGGGCGAGACCAAAGTGATGGAACCTGCCCCCAACCCCGCCCCGCCCGCCCTTCCCGGCCACGTTCCATTTTGTTCCACCCCCCCCCCCCCATTGTCATTTAATTCCGCTGGTCAAAATCCGGTTATCAGCAGGTCGTCTATTTATTTTTTCCACCTCATCCCTCATGCAAACACGTCAGCTCCTCCTCCTCCTCCTCCTCCTCCTCCTCCTCCTCCTCCTCCTCCTCCTCCTCCCGGGAGGCCAGGCGGATGTGTGTCTGCACCGAGTGTCAACACAAAGCAAAACACCTTCAGCTCATCTTCACCAACATGACAGGGGCTGCAGAAAGAGGAGGAGGAGGAAGAGGAAGTAGAAGGAGGAAGAAGAAGAAGAAAGAAAGAAGGAAGAAGAAGAAGGAAGAAAGGAAGAAGAAGAAGGAAGAAAAGAAGAAAGAAAGAAGGAAGAAAGAAAGAAGAAGAAAGAAGAAAGAAAGAAAGAAGAAGAAGGAAGAAAGGAAGAAGAAGAAGGAAGAAAGAAGAAGAAAGGAAGGAGAAGAAGGAAGAAAGAAGAAGAAGGAGAAGTAGAAGGAGGAAGAAAGAAGGAAGAAGAAGGAAGAAGAAGGAAGAAAGAAGAAAGAAGAAGAAAGGAAGAAGAAGAAGAAGAAGAAGGAAGAAAGAAGAAGAAGAAGAAAGAAAGAAGAAGAAGGAAGAAGGAAGAAGAAGAAGGAAGAAAGGAAGAAGAAGAAGGAGAAGAAGAAGGAAGAAGAAGAAGAAAGAAGAAAGAAGAAGAAGAAGAAGAAGAAGAAGAAGAAGAAGAAGAAGAAGAAAGAAGAAGAAGAAGAAGAAGGAAGAAGAAGAACAAGAAGGAAGAAGAAGAACAAGAAGAACAAGTCTCCACCCAACCTGCAGCACCCGGGCCGGGCGTCACATGACCGGGGAACACGGCTAACATTTAATTTTTCAGAAGCTTGTGTTTTGCATTCACCTGCTAAACAAAGAAATATTAAACATCCTCCCATCTTGAGCTCCACCCGCAAAAACTAAACAGGAAGTGAAGAATCCTGAGTGTGCGCCCCCTGCTGTCATCCCACATAAAGCTGCATATGTATGGGTTTGTTTTTGTTTTTTTTACCCCCAGTATATCATAAATCACATGGAAAATACCACAACCATTTGGCCCTTCGGGGCTGCGGCAGATTCACCACCAGGGAGGTGTGGCCTATTTTGAATCGCTGGGAGGGCGCTGCCGTTCTCACCATAAATAAAAAGGTCCACCTGACACGCAGGACGTGAACGACCAGCAGCCGTCCACCTGCCAGCAGCCAGGTGACTGCACTGCGCTCGGTTTTAGGTTCCCCTCCCTCATCAACCTGAGCCTTCCATCAGCAGGAAGCTGCCGAGGCCTGCCCCTGTGTGTGTGTGTGTGTGTGTGAGAGGGTCCATCAAGGGCACAGAAGCCAACACGCTTCATTTGCACTTGGATTCGACCTCTGGCTGTTGACAGTCGCCACAGACACCTTGGCGAGCGGCCGCTAATGAGCGTCCAGGTAAGATGAATTACAGGCCGCCCGCTCAGGAGGCTCAGCCTGCTTTTTAAATCCCCCCGGGGGGGAGGGAGGGGAAGGTGTGTGTGTGTGTGTGTGTGTGTGTGTGTGTGGGGGGGGGGGGGTTGAAGCAGTAGCAGGTGAACTGGGGGATTGAGCAGCCTATTAGACCAGCCGACTCGGCACTACAGGCTGCACGCTGACCTTCGCTGCAGAAGCCAGGGCAAAAGAAAACACACACACACACACACATATATATATATACACACACACACACACACACACACACACACACACACCACGTCTTTTTATGATATCTACATATCGAGATCGGGATCTAGATCTATATATATATATATTGGAGCTGTCAGTCGATTAAAAAATTAACCCGATTAATCGCATGGTTTTCCATAGTTAACTCACGATTAATCGCAAATTAATCGCATATTTTTTTATCTGCTCTAAATCTACCGTAAACTGACATTTTGCGATTTTTTTTAATAATCATAGCAACATGGGAGTAGGCAAATACAAAAAAAAGATGCACAGGGTAAAAACAAATAATTATAAACTCAAGCCCAACAAAGATAACAGATGGGCATAACTGCAACATTACATAGTAATGATTACTAGTGCTAACAAACTTTTCAAATTCAACTTGAACTATTCATCCCCTTTTTTTCAGCAGCCATTCACACAAAAGGATGACCCTTATGCATTGCATCAGACTGTGATGCACAAAATGAATTAAATTAAATCAAAACAATAAATAAAGTGTGCATTAAACAGGGAGCAGTGCAATACAACGATGACGTACAGTCACCGGAGGCGATACGAATGATATCGCGCAGACCCTCGTCCTCCACGACATTAACCGGCCTGCAAGCCGTAGCCGCCCATTTAGCCACCGCTGTGGTGGCGCGGCCAAGTGGCCTCCGCGCCGCACCATCCAACGTGGTTTGCTTTGCCGCGTCAGCTGTACGCTTCGCAGACAAGTGACACGTAAGACTGCTCGTACTCCGGTGGAAACTAACTACAGCTTTACAGTAAATGCATATCACTTTTGTCCTGTCAAGACTGCCATCTGGCAGGGCTTCGAAGAGGAACTTTGCATTTACAATTTGACACCCTTAATATATATATATATATGTATATATACACACACACATATATATATGGATCTAGATATAGATAGATAGATATCATAAAAGACGTGGCTGAGGTTTCCAATAACAGATTTCAGGCTCGGGGAACAAACACTCTGTTGACATAACAAACACCTGGCTGAGATGGACCTCGGACAGCGGAGGAATATGAGCAACATGTTTACTTTCTTTCAGTTTTGCCTTTGTTGCATCATTTAGACTCTGAGACGGTTTGAGGAACGTTTGCACCGATGACGTCATCTTCCCTTCAGCACCGCTCTGCAGCGATGTGTGCGTCTCAAGCTAGTCAGTCAACTCCGCCGCCATGAGAACAAAGTCCATCCTTCAAATCCCTCCTTTGCTTGCCTCACTTTCCTGATTTTTTAAAAAAATCCAATTTTGCAAAAAAAAAAAAAAAAAAAAAATCCAATTTTGCAAAAATAAAATATCAATGCCCCTTGTGACATCACGCAGGGCACAGAAACCACTCCTTCGTAGGCGAGGTGTTGGCCAGGTGTTGGCTCCGCCCCCTGAGGCTGCCCTCTCTCTGTCTCCTTCTAAATATGTGTGAAGGTTCAATAAAGTTAGCAGTTTTCGCAGAAGGTTGTAACCACAGGGCTAAACAGACTCGTCATCCTGGTATCTGGGTTGTTTTTCTTTGATAATGAATCATGCAGGCCTGAGCCTCTGGCATGACAAAACAAAACCAAACTGCCTGACGAACAGAACGCAGCAACTTGAGTTATTCAGTTTGTCAAAGTGAACAAACAGGACGCGGCTCTGCTCGAACAGGCCGCCTACTATTCCGAGACGTTTCACTCTGACCCGTTTGCGGCTCGAAAAAAAAAAAAACACTTTGAAAGTGGAAACTTCTCCCGACTAAAGTGGGACATTTCAGCCGCCGGACACAGAGCTGCGTCCACATCGGCCCGTGACGCCGGGAGAGCGAAGCAAGCGGCCAACAGGAGCCGCTGAGGCAGAGAGGGACCATCTGTCAGAATCACATGAGCCACTTTTTTTTTTTTTTTTTAAATAGAAGCCTTTCAAACAGGTGAAGCGTTCAGCGCAGCAGCGTGCCGCCAATACAAAGGAGCCACTGACACTTTTGGCAGCACAAACGTTCTTTCAATTAGCTGGGACGACCTCGCGGCGAGACCCGGTCCTGTCTTGGGTTCTGCTGGACGACGGCGCCGATGTGTCTCCGAGCTGCGTGGTGCACGTTTCTCAAAAACCTTCCATGGTTTG
Organism: Thamnaconus septentrionalis; assembly: GCA_009823395.1. Lineage (NCBI taxonomy): Eukaryota > Metazoa > Chordata > Actinopteri > Tetraodontiformes > Monacanthidae > Thamnaconus > Thamnaconus septentrionalis. The sequence goes on along the minus strand of CM020502.1, from coordinate 33,156,006 downwards.
AGCTGCGGTGTTGTTGTTTTTTTTTTTTTTTTTTTGGGGGTACTAAATACTAGAGGTGGGAGAACGGAGTCACATAACTTGACTCGAGTCTGACTCACCGCTCAAAAATCAGTGACGCAAGCGCCACAACTTCATCCGTCACTGCAAAACCCACAAAGAAAGGCAAGCTAGGCGAACGCACCTCCTTAGCTAACTGCTACGGCTGTTAGGACGCTAAATGTTTGCAAGTACTAACATGGCTAGCAAGTTTGTCTTCTCAATAAAATGTCGGCCTGTGTGTTCCTGAACAAAGTGCAACATTCAAATAAGAGGAAGAAGAAAAACCAGAAAGAAAACTTTATGGATAGCACGGCGTGCTAATCCGGCCGCTCCCTGCCTGCCTGCTATTGTCATGGTTTTAATGTCTCTCTCCGCCTTTCGAAAAAAAAAACCCTCAACATCTACTCCATCAAGCATTCTGCTCACATCGAAAACCCTTTGCAGTGTCAAACAAGCAAATATTGAACGTGGGGGTGACGGACTGGGCCAATCCCAGATGATTGTCTGAGCCGCTCGCAGCCGGTATTGACAACATTCTTCACCGAAAACCTCCAACAAGTGTCGTCTCCGAGCCCCGTGACACACTTAGCCATCTGTTTTGTGTTGCTGCTTTTTCGTTTGTTTTTGTTTTTTTGACGGCAGACAATAAAGATTCTTGGCCGAGTTTGTTTGTGGGAAGAGCCGGCGAGCTGCTGTGAAGGAAACCATCAAGTGTAAATTATGCATAAGATGTGTGGATGTCAAAGGCCTTGGGGTTGAGGAAGGAGCAGCTGGGTGCAATATGCCACTACTTAGTGTCACCATGTAGGTCAAGTTGGATTTGTTGCCTTGAAAAACAACATAGACAAAAATAAAAAAAAAAAAAAAAAAATGACCATCCTCGGTTGCGCCTTTTGAGCTAGAAAAGAACATTTTGAATTTTAAAAAGCTTGAAAGTTAAGATTCCAAACGGAGGCATCAACTCAGACCGCCCTCGCTTCCTGGCTCCAAACAAATCCATATCATCGCAGCACCTCTGCCTCCCTCTCACCAGGGAGAAGACTCCTGACTTTCCTGACACTCACCAACAAAATCAGCCGCGCTCAAAGTCTGAGACGATAAGGCTTTGCACGCGCTTGCAGGTTCGGAAAAGTGCTTTCGCCCAGAAATCAGACAAGAGCTGAGGGTGCAACTCTCTACGAGTGCGCGTGTCGGAGGGAACTCCGGCAGGATGAGGAGCAGAGGAGCAGTGGCCCAGTGCGGTGGTGACCTCTCTGCAACAACGCAGACCCATGCAGGCTGGCACTGCGGCGCCAAACACTTTTTTTTTGCCATACTCACCGAGAAAACTGCATTTTGGAGCCCAAACGGGATGGGCGTGAGTCTCGCTAAGGCCACGACTTTCAGCCCGCTGCCGCCTTCCACCACCCGTATGATGGCGCCGAGCTGCTCGCTGTTGCCCACCTTGCTCAGCACCCAGTGGCTGAGCAGCCGCTTGCACACCAGGTGGGCCACGAAGGTCCCTATCAGCACGCCCACCATGACCAGGCCCATGCCCAGCACGAAGCCGTACAGGTAGCCGGCGGCCACGTTGAGGACGATGTAGCCCCAGCCGCACGGCAGCGACACGGCGATCAGGCCCACGATGAAGAGCAGCGCCCCCACCAGGCTGTCCAGGCTCTCCACCCACAGCAGCAGGTCCTTGAGGTACTGGCGCACCAGGGCCACCGAGGAGAAGCACACGGCGGTGAGCACGCACGCCAGCAGGGCGCTCTTCAAGCAGAAGGTGGTGATGCAGCAGGGGTGTCTGAAGTCCCCCGGGCCCCCCGGGGAGCCGGCGGCCTCGGGGGGGCCCCCGCCGTCGGCTTTGCCCTCGTCGAAGGCGCCGCAGATGAGGACGTCGATCTTGTCGCAGTCGTCGGCCGCCGCCGCCGTCCTCTGCAGCAGCCAGCGGTTGAGCTGGATCTGCGCCTTGCCCACGGCGTGCTTGACCAGCTTGGTGAGGAGCTGCACGGTGCTGGCGGCCCCCGACACCGACATGTCGGCCCTGGCCAGGGGGAGAGTCACTGAGGCTGGTGGGGCCCCCAGGCAGCTGGGAACCTGGGGACAGGTGTCCGTCCTGGGAGGGGGGCGGGGTCGGCTGGCTCGATCCGGCTTTTTTTTTTTGTTGGAGGGGCGGGGGCGGGGGCGGCGTTTACACCTGACAGAGTCGCATGTCTGGGTCAAACGGTCCAACGGCAGGAGTGTGAAGGGAGAGACTGGGGCAAAGCAAAGTCTTCAGAGGACGAAACTCGCTGCCACACCGGTGTGGTGTAGGGCGGCGCCAGGGCGAACTCCGCTGCTTTCCCTTCGGTACATTCTTCTGGCGCAGGCACGAGCCTATCTCGGATAAACTGCCTGGACGATGTGCCAGCCAGGTGATTTATAGGTGGCCGGTTTGGCGCTCCTGTCACGCGTCCACGCCATAGTCAGAGTCGACGGCTCGGCTCGGCTCGGCTCGGCTCGGGGTCAGCAGAAGAAAGAACAGGGGGGGGGGGGTCGAACAGAAGGTTGAGTTCGGTCAAGCTCGAGCCCTGCTCCCGCTCCTCTGCGACCGGGCGGAACGGCTGCCGAACCGAACCCAGTTAGCTTCGATCTCGGCTCGGCTAACTGAGTGGGAAGCGCTAGCAGAGTTGAACGACTCCCCCTGGCGATGAAGCGGCGGCACAGCGGCTGAACGGCGGCGGCTGCTCTCGCGCTTTCACTCACTGGCGCTTTTAAAAAGAGAGAAAGAGGAAAAAAAAAAAAAAAAAAAATGCTGACGCCCAAGCAAGCAGAGTCAGTCCGGGGTCCGGGGTCTCTCAGCGCTAGCAGAGCGGCTCTCCCATCTGCCTCACGCGGCGGCTGCTGATCCCGCTGCTGCTGCTGCTGCTGCGGCTCCTCCTCCTCCTCCTCCTCCTCCTCCTGCTGCTGCTGCTGCTAGAGCTGCGGATGGAGCTGCTGCCTCCTGCTGCTGCTTCCTGCTGCTGCTGCTCCTGTCGCCGTCGAGGCTATTCATACCGCACACACTTGTTTGTGTCCCAGAATGCCAAGTAACCCCCGCGGTCACGTGACGGCTCCCGTCCAACCGTGGCTCGGTGCGAGGTATCGCGGGACTTGGCGACAAGCGGCTCCAGTCCAGGGTTTGTTTTGGTGGACGGAGAGTCGCGCGGGGATGGTTTTCCCTCCTGCCGCTTGCCACATCCACATCGGCAGGCAAGGAAGATTCAGTCGGCCCCGCAGTCACGTGACGCGATGGACGTCCACTTCGTCCTCTCGACACATAAATAATACAATGAAATAAAAATAGCCAGCGAGCCATGTCGGTTTTTGCTGTACCAGGTTTAAAAAAAAAAAAAAAAATGACTTCATTCATTCAATTAATACCGAGTCACAAAAATCACACGTAAGATGTTTATACATACACACACCTATAAATATATTTTATATATATATTTGTTAATATACATACACACACATGTATATACATATACTGTATATATGGCGTTGATATAGATTATATTTTTTGTACTTTTTTAACTACTGAAATAAAAACAAAATCACACAAAGCATAGAAAGGACTTGGGAGTATGAACTGACTTCTAAAACAGGCTGAAAAAAAGGATTAATGTAGTAGTTTTGTAATAATAATAATAATAATAATAATAATAATAATAATAATAATGTAAAATCTTTACATTTGTTGACCCTCTAAATTTTGAATAATTGCACCGTTATTACTATCTCATCTTGCATTATTGAGTCACATAACTGCTTGAAGGCGCTTTGCATAAGTCCATGCAACGTCGATGCTCTCGGGCTGGATAATATGAGTCATTACCAGAGGTCAAAGTATGGTGTGAAATGCATTCCAATCCACAAAACAACTGAAACATGTTGAAATCCTGTTGTGCAGGATGTGGAACACGGGTGGCTCAGGTATTCTCTTGCTCCCCGCCCCGACCCTGATTTTATGAGAACAGAGCAGCCTGAGGGGAATCTCGCGGCTTGGCATGTTCACCATAAATTCATAATGAGGGGAGTGAAGCAGACAATATGTGCATTCATGCAGCGATCGCAGCAGCTCCCTCACTGGCCGCCTCCCCCAGCTGTGGCTGAAGGAAATCCGTTGGTGCTAACAAAAACAGAAAAAGCAACAACTTTGGTTGGCCTGAGTGTTTCTAAATGGGAGTCGCTATGTCTTTAATGTTTTAGACACTGTTTGTTTGTTCTTTGTTCAAGTTGTGGATGAAACCAGATTATCAGGAGTCTCATCTGAAACTTTATGGAGCTTTTCCGGTTCCCTGTACTTATGATTCCACAAGTAAAAAAAAAAAAAAAGAGCGCAAACTATCAGTTTGACCTCTAGTTCTTTTGCTTGTTTATATTTGTTTTGGAAGGTTTTTGTTGTTGTTGTTGTTGTTGTTGTGTTTGTTTTATAAATATATAATTTTTGTAGTTGCTTTAATTTGCAATGTCAACGAAAATAAAATTCAATTCAATTCAATTCAATATTCTGAAATTTGTAAATCAGACTGCACTGTTGTGAACGCCCACTAGATAGAGCTGTTGCGCAGTTTTGGTTCAGAGCCCGATTTTTGAGCTTAGTTTATGGGGAAACATATTCCATTCTTTTCCGTATCATCTGAGTGTGAAACAACATCTACCAAATTTAAAGAGAGGCTGCCCAAAAGATAAAGTGCCCGTTATTTAGCTCAACTCAATCTAAAACACTCCAGTACTAGAATTGCTGAAACTAACCAAAACGTGCCAAATCGTTGCTCAATAATATGCAGCTTGGCACCCTGGCACCCGCAATCCACGGCGGGGAAAATAGATCACACAGGGAAAGAGGTTTTATGTAGAGACAGGAAGTAGAGCGACTTTTCTTTCAAAATAAAATCTTCCGTTTCATTGGCGTGTTTGTTGACATCATGCAAGAAAAAAAATGGATGTCAAATATATTATCAAAGATTCGGGATGGTGCAGAGTGAGCAACCAAACAGCTCGGACCAGTGCCTCGTTACAATGCGCCAGCCACCAAGCGACATTTTCACTTGAGACGGAAGTTGCTCGAGTTTGCGCCCACGGAGCTTGACGACAGCGCGGAGCCACTTGCGTTGCCTGAGCTCGGAGGTTGAGGCGCTCACATTCCGCCGCAGAGTAACAGGTGCAGCTCTGAAGGATGGACTGTTCAGAGGAGGTGCAGTGTGTGTCCGAGGAGTCCGGTGCTCAGGTGGAGCTCAAGAAGGGGATGTCCATCTTCATCGACGTAAGTAACAACAGTCTCAGATTCCTCTCTCAGCCAGTCAGGAGCCACTGCTGTCAGACTGAGAGCTCTTTTAAATGTTGTTCATATTGAAAATAAGGGATTAAATCCTCCTGATTTTGACAGGGAAAAAAAGGGGGGGGTAGACAAAATCCCTCTGAATGATATTTGAACAATGAACACTTTAAATCTTGACCATGTGACTTCAAAACTCATTTCCCCACAGCTATGCAGGGAAACCAGGCTCCTTTTTTTTTTTTTTTTTTTTGTCTTTTGTTTTTTCGTGACTTGAATAAATTTGACAAGGCTGACCTTTAATTTAGATCCATGGCGTGAGGCTCGCAGGAGCCGCTCGTCCGTCATCGTGTCAGCGTTTCCAAAGGAACGGCCGCACAAACTCCATTTCATAAGTCACAGTGCTGCACAGCCTGACCTCGATTGGGGTTTACACGGCTCAATCAGGCAAGTAATAAATAAATGAGGCATGTACAGCTTTGATCTACCTCCCACGCGTGTCATGCATCTTCCTGGTCAGGTGTTTTTTTTTTCCCCTTTGCTCTCCGTGCCTGCCGTGAAGGCCGATGACTCCCCGTCATCTGTGCATCTGTATTCTCTCACGCCATCTTTCCAATGAAAGCTCTGGTGTTGGGGGAGACGCAGGTCAGAGTGCAGCGCCGCAGACTGTTGAAAGGATTCCGTGTCAAGTAATGACAATGATGCCGCAGAGGTTTGTCTATTGAAATGTGTGGCGCCACGCCGCCCTGCACTCTCGCTGATTGACGCGGGGAAACGTCCTCGAGAGGAGGCCCGCTTGTCCTGATTAAATTACATTTTTTGAAGACGTGCTTTGAAGGAGCCACTTGGACGAGACGGCGTGAGATGATTGAACTCAGTTGGGGAAAAAAAACCCTGCAAATTCTAACATTTAAGCAGCAGGGAAAAATCAAAATGTTCAATTTGATCAGCTGATTATCAGAGTGGTCGCTGTATAATTTGCTAATCATCCTTCAGTTAGGTTGAGATAAAGTTGCAAATTGAAAAATAAGAACTGATTATCTTGAATCTCGTTCATTTGGCCTCAGTTCCTTTGATAAGTTTCTGACCCCGTGCCAGATTACGAATTAAGAATTGACAAATTGAATATTGCATGCATGATCTTTTCTATTTTTTTAGATAAATTACAGAATTGCTATTCATTATATTACCACTTGAATCCACTTATAAAGAGACAAAATACATTTTTTCCCGATGCATGATTTGAAATATTTTGAAAAGTTGCCTTATAATGGCAAAACTGACCAAACAACAAATGCAGAAGTTCTGAGGGCGTGCTGGGGGTGAAGTCCTCAGCGCGTGTTTAGAAGTCAATAAATAAATAAATAATAGGTGTTAATGAGAGCGCCGTCTTTAACAAATAAGTGCGAACGGCGGCCGCAGAGAGGAGAAATGAAAATGGCTGCGTGTCATCCAGACGATGAGTGTCGCTGCCAAGAGAGACGATTCCTACTCCAGTTTCTCCAGGGTGTTCAGAAATACAGACCTCACACACACACACACACACACACACACACACAGCGACTTAAATTCACTCCAACAAGCTGCAGGCCTTTGCAAACCGCCCCCCCACCCCTACGTCCAGACTGGGCGGGAGGAGGGCGAGGACGAGGCTATTTCCAGGAGGCCGGAGACTCTTTGGAAGCTGACGTTGTCGTTGCCTTTCATCTCCTCCGGACTCGGGGACGGCTCTATCAATAATTTAATGACAGGCTGCGTTTCAGAGTTTTGATCGATGAGCCCAGCGGACACACACACACACACACACACACACACACACACACACTTTGATGATGTGAATCCTTCTTGCGTGACATCCCTCTTCTCTCTCTCTTTTTTTGTTTCCTCCTCCTCCTCACAGATTCTTCGGAAAGCTGATAAAAATGGTAAAGATCTCCTCTCAGACTCAAACACACACACACACACACACGCAGACAGACAGACAGACAGACGGACTTTCTGAATGAAATTCTGCCTGACTGCATGACTCTGTGCTGGTGATACTCTCAGTTTCCATGGAAACCGACCATGCCCAGCCAGGTTGCTCACTATCAGAATGGCGTGCCAGGAGATCGTCACACATTTCAATTGGCTGCTCAACGCGCCGCTGCGCCGCGGAGCTTAATTGCTGGAGGTCTATTGGTTAAAGTGCAGCGGTTCCTCTGCTTGTGTTTTGTTGTCGCCAGCGCCAGATGGAACATCGCAGCTCTGGTGCTTTCAAGCACGGGAGAGGTCGTACAGAAAGCGCTCGGTAAAGAGGCGAAGCGTCTCTCTGGTCCTCTCGGCCTCTGACTGAGGCAGCTGCTGGCTTCACACCACTTCCTCACGCTTTCAAAGGGGCCAAGACTTGATGTGCGTCACTCGCCTGCGGCGCCCCTGAGCTGCGTTTGCCTCCTGATTCTGCTCCAAGCTCCGCCCACTGGAGCTTATTTGGGCATCAGAAAGGTTTCTAGGACGCCTCCCAGTGGAGGTGCTGTGGCCGGAGCCGTCCAGGCGGGGACCTTGTGGGTCAACCTAGGCCTCTCTGGAAGGATCACACGTCCCGCCTGGTCCTCCTCCTCCTCCTCCTCCTCCTCCTCCTCCTCCTCCTCCTCCTCCTCCTCCTCTCCCTGCCTACTGTCACCCTGGATCATTGGGAAGAGGCTGGATGCGATGAGATGGGACGTCCATGAGAGGGAGTTTTTTTTTCTTCAAAAGTGGATCTGGAAGAAGTCAGACTTGGATGTTTAACCGTGAAACCAGCTGATTTCTTAGCGTGACGTGCACACACGCGTGATCGGGATTCAGGTCCAATATGAAAGGGCACGTATTTCATTTTCAATGACGTGACGCAGCGCAGCCTCACAGCGCAGCCTCACAGCTCCTCCCACGTTTGGTTGCGTGCAGGCAGCGTCACAGGAGCGTCAGGTCTGTACCAGGAGTGTTTGCGAGAGGGTGATCGGAAGCGGGGGGGGGGGCTCTTCTCGGTGAGTCACTCCTTGGCCTCTTCCACGGTGACCCGAGGGTCAGAGAACGCATCACCTCCCAAACAGCGGCAAAACGCGCACGTTGCGTCACACAGAGCTGTGAGAAAAACACACAGGAGTGGCGAGGAGCTGGAATTCTGTTGGAGGAGCTCTGCTTCCGGATTTCACACGGCTCGTGCTTTCCCATAGTTATGCAATTAATTCTCCTGTATACTGTCCGGATTAAATGAGAGAACAGCAGATTTAGCCCGCTGTTTACAGCCTCCAGCTGCAAAAAAAAAAATAACGCTTTGTTTTTGCCTTGAGGTGGAAGCAACACCCAACTTGCTTCACTTATGCATTGCATCTGCTGAGCCCGGAGGTGTCGTCACTATCCTTGTAGAGTTATTTGGGCCCTCAGTGACATCACAAAGGTCTGCCCTCATCTTTTAGCACGTTCAACCCGATAAGCCAAGCAAGGAAGGATTCAGAGGGTTCATTTCTCACTTCTGGTCCGTTGACTGACAGGATGGAGACACAGATTATGTCTCAGAAAACATGAGCAAAGTGAATTCGGGCTGATTTGTCTTCCCTAAAAGAGTCGTATCTCTCTCTCCGTCCCTCTGTCCCTCTCTCCCTCTCTCCTCAGACGACGGGAAGCTGTCCTTTGACGAGTTCAAAGCCTACTTCTCCGATGGGGTCCTGACGGCCGACGAACTGAAGGAGCTTTTCCACACGATCGACACCCACAACACAGAGTGAGCGGGAAGCTCGTTATTTGCAAACAGACTGATTGAAATTGCAATGGAGACGCTTTGCAGTTGGACTGAGAGGACTTAAAGCCAAGACGGGCCATCAGTGCTCATCGCTAGTGTTCTGTGTTGCCTGTTAAAGCAAGGAAGGAAGTGGCACTTTGCTTTTCTGGCAGCTGTTGTGTGGAGACAACGGCTGTTCAGTAGCGATATATAGAACATATTTTTCAAATTTGATACGATAATCAATCAATCGATTAAAAAAATCTGATACCAAAATATAACAAACTTGAAAGAAATAAATGTCAATGGTCAAAAAAATATATATAAAAAGATCGATATAGATATTTTCTTAAAATATACAAAATTTTACTCTGATTAGTGATCGATATCTTGATAAAAAATATGGATATGCACATCACATCTGTTCAGCTGCCAATCAAAGGCAGTTTCTGCACAGTGGAAACGTGCTGCTGCTCCGCCACCGCCAAACTACGTCAGCAGTCAAATTCAAATTGGCAATTAATTATCTTTCAGCGAGCCGTGGCAGCAGACCCAGCAGACATCCAGCGCCTTTGCATGCACCAATCAGAAGGTGTGGCCAGTGTGTGCTGTTGGCTGCTGGCTGGGACAGTGGGCTGTGGGAGTGGCTTCTGGGGTTTGTTGGTGGCTGACTGAGGTGCTGCTGTGTTTGCATGTGGATTTGTGAAAGCAGAAGAACCGTTTCCCCGCACGGCAGGAAACAACTTTTCTGCTCTCGCCGTCGGTCGGTTGCGATATTAGAATGTTCCTCTTCTCCCCGCGGTCCATCAGAAGATGTGAGAGCGCCTCAGCGTGAGACCGAGGTGTGACCTCTGGTTGACCTCCACTGATCTCTGCCGCTCTGAGTGGTTTCTCCTGTTTGGACCGATCGATCTCTTCAGACACTCTGCGCCACCTCAGACCCGCTGTGACCGTTTGGCGAGACGGACTTTGAACCGCTGTTATTTCCCAGACGTCCCTCCCGGAGAGGCAAACGTTAACAGCTTACAGATTGTATAAAAATCAAATAGTAATAATAATAATAATATCCTGTCAGGCAACTCAAAGATGAGAAAGGTCAGTCTTTAGTTTCTTTGGTATTTCAAAAGGTGGACAGGAAAGTAGAAGAACAAACATCGTCCCAAGCCAGATGAAGAGAAACAGCCAGAAACTCAAACTCCAAAGCACAGCACAAAAACTACTGGGCTAAATTCTCCAGCGCTTAGGGAAGCTTTGGGTGGCCAAACGTTGTCTTCTTCTTCTCTCCCCGTCTCTGACTAAACACACACAGTGCTGCTTGCTGATTAACCACTAAAACTCGTCTGCTTTTCTCCTGCTTTCCAGCAACGTGGACACTGATGAACTCTGCGGTAAGTTGGCCACTCACCTGCATACTGAAGAAATTGTTGTTGGGTCGCGTCTCGGTCCTGGCCACCTCGAGCGCTGGAGCCACCAGATTCTCGGATACCATTTGACATGCGGCGCCGGATGCACTCGCACGCTCTGCAGTCAAACCCCCCTACAGGCCGTGTGGCTGAGGTGTCACCCTGATGCTGCCTCAACAAAACACCCACAGCCCCGTCTCACTCGTTCAGCTCACAGAATCCCTCTTCTTCTTCTTCACCCCCCCCCCCCACAGAGTATTTCTCCCAGCACCTTGGTGAATATGAGAACGTTCTTGCAGCCTTGGAAGACCTGAACATGTCCATCCTGAAGGCCATGGACAAGACCAAGAAGGTGAGCCAGCACATGCAGCTATCAGTGGGAGAGGGTTTGGAATTGTAGTGCATGGAGCTTCAGTAAAGGCACTGAAACTGCCGACTCCTTTTATTGTGTTGATAAATAGAAATGCAAAACAACGGTACTGAAAGAGTTTTAAACACATTTCCCAATAACGCGCAGATCATTGGAGAAACTCTGTGGACTTGTGGAGGTGTTTGGAGCCTCCAGGAAGAAACTGCGAGCTGTACCGAGCACTGTGTTGTTGCAAACTTTTTCTGGACAACACAAATGAACTAGACAGGTTCTGGGTTGTGTCCTCCACAAACTTGTCCTAGCGCCACGCGTTGAAGGAGCTCGTGTCTTGAATGTCTTTGCTCCGGGGACAGACGCTAGCGTGGGGGGTGTGGCACACACATTGTGCAGTTGTACTCTAAGGTGTATACATGACTGAGACGTTTGAATTCCAATTGCATCATCTGGGTGTTTCAATCAGACTTCTCCTATTCAAATTCCAAGGATCTTAGTTGAACTAACGCCTTTACATGCACTTCAGTTGTCCGTCATAAGCGGACTAAGGCAATAATTTGGATTTTCATAGTGAGAGTCTCACCCTGCAGCAGTCAGGGAGCAAGGAGGGCGGAGTCACACCAGTCAGCTTCTCTGGTCTCTGGGCGGAGCCAGAGTACTGAGAGAGAGTCCAGGCAGACACACACGGGCTGTGTCTCAATTCAGGGTCTGCATCCTTCGAAGGAAGCGTCCTCTGTCTGAAGGAAGCGTCCTCCAAGGACCCGGCCTAGAAGGACCGAACCCCGCCTCCCCGGTAACCACACCGGGACGGTCTAGCCTTCAGTGTATTTCCTGGTTGCGTCACCGCCGTTCCCTCCTGCTGGCCAACCCTGGAAGTGACGTTTTTATAGCATCAAGCTAACCATTGGTTCGCCATCTAACGATGGCGTTGGATGTTCAAAGTAAAAACCCTGCGTTAAAAACTGAATATTTGATGTGAAATTTCAATACTTAAATTTATACATTGTGTCTTTGCCAGTAGATGGCGCTAATTTCAGCTGACTTCCCAGGATCCCAGGATGCTTTGCAGCAGCACGAAGGGCATCCTGGGATACAAAAGGAGGTGAAGGATAGTAGCGTTGCAGCCTTGGAATGGGCTAACAGTAGGGTGCATTCCCAGTACGCATTTGGAGCGTCCTAAGGACTTTTGGGAATTGGGAGGAGCCTTCACGCAGTGTGATGACGCAACTTCCATCAAATGCAGCCTTGGAAGGATGCAGACCCTGAACTGAGACACAGCCAGAGAAAACTGATTGACTGAGCAATGAGTGCACTGAAAGAAAAAGGATGGATAATATGCACATAATCGTGCATGTGCACTGTTGTGCACAGGTGGGCTGTTTGCACCAGCAGTGTGTGGTTGTTTTCAGTTGGGAAAGCTGCACGACATTCCCACAAAGTTGTGCCACAGCAGCCGTTTACACACCTCACAAGTCGCTGCTATTAAATGATGACATGAGGCTTGAAATAAAGTCACAGCGACACGCACAAACTTTCACCACCTGTCGTGTTGCCACGCAACACGTGGCCATTTTGACTGGACCGTAAAGACCCAGCGGGTGGCGTGATGCTAGCGTGGGCCGTCAGCGGGAGAAGCCGGCGACTCCGCCACCAGGCCGGATCCTTCGCACGGCAGCAGCTCGGCGCAGCGAGCTTCACGCTGCTGCTGCTGCTGCTGCTGCTGCTGCTGCTGCTGCTGCTGCTGCTGCCGCTGCTGCTGCCGCTGCTGCTCGGCAGAGTGATTATTGGCTGCTGGGAGGCGTTTGATTTGCTCACTGTGCGGCCCTGACTCGTCTCCCAGCATGCTCCTCTGCCACCAACCTGGCGCCGCAGAGCAGAGGGAGCGTTTGACTGCAGTGATTATTAGCAGCACTGCAGGACGACTGCACTCGTTTACTGGAGGTTGTTTGACCTTTGACCTCACCACAAAAGCTCACCAGCCGGATTGATCAGATGTAAAGGCTGTGATCCACCCTGACATACTCCTATCTGCACTGCTTTCAGCAGGTCTTAGATGCAGCAAGGAACTTTTGCAAATTTCTCCGTAGGCGATGTTTTTCACCAGCAGATTTGGCTCGATGCTGCAGCGAATCGCAGCTCGCCGGGGGGTCGTGACACCTGCTGCGTTTCCATCACCCCTAGAATTGCGCAAATCATAGTTATCGCAATATAAAACTGGTCATGAAAAATTTCGAAAAACCTCTTAAATATGGTGGAAAGGTTTTCGTGCTCTCATGAGGTGGTTTTTCAGATCCATATTGAGGTAAATGACTTTTTTTTTACATTAACATGTCAGCGGACGTGACAATACGGGGTCATGTGACCAGTTCACCGACCCGTGAAAATGGCGCGTTGTGATTGGACGATGGAGTAGACGCAATATTTATTTTTACAAATAATCTGGAAAAATGAAAGACTGTGAAATATTTCCCCGGTGCAATATTTCTCTGGTGCGATATTTTTCTCTTGTGTCATGCCATTTTGGATGCATTATAGTAGGACCGCTGTTTTTATATTCATCCCTTTATTATTTTATGACTTGTTTTATTCCTAAACGGCACTGAATGTGGGCACTTTTAATTTCGTTGCACAATTCTTTGAACAATGACGATAAATCTAAATCTAGATTAGATCTAAATACATAACAACCATTCTGGACAGCAAAGGCAGATTTATCACAAAATGCTTTGTCCCTCCTTCCTCCTCACAGTGGGGTCTCGCGGGACGAGATTTCACCAGAATTACGGCTTCTGCGCTTCACGCCATCCAATGGAAACACCTGCAAATCACAGTTGTACTTTGTCGAAATTTTAGAATCAGTGCTTTTATTTTGCGAAAAACTGTGATGGAAACGCAGCTATTGGTGGCTGGTGTCACTAATAACATACACAAAAAAAAAAAAAAGAAATGATGGGAAGGAACGATGGCACGATGGAGGCGGAGAGCCGGGTCAAAGCTGGTGATCACTGCGTCAAAACGACGACAAACTTGGCACCAAATTGCAACGTTGGGGCGATTTCACAGTCTGCGCGTGTTTACGACCCACGGCCTAAACGCGCTCGCACGCACACAAAGCCAAGTGTCACGTCACAATACTGCGCTGGCCTGAAATGAGTCACGGCGACAGAAGCAAAGCCGACGAGCTGGTATTTCTCCCACCGTGGCAGAAGCGACGCTCTGCACCTTCCCCTCCGCTGGGCTGAGTGGGTGGTCCCTGGTCACGGCTGCCTTTCAGCATCCCCCCCACCCCCGTCCTAAGCTTGTTAGTGATTTGCACGGCACGCACACTCGTATGTGCATGAGCCAATTGTTTGACATGCATCAAATACAAACGCACAAGGGCTTTTTAGGGCACCATTCCTTACTGCCGGGATATTTCTGACACAGCTATTTGCAGGCTTTTGTGCCGACGAGTCTCCCGTCCCCTTCGACAGATGCTCCTCCCATGCAGGAGGGAGCAGGAAGTTGAAGCGCTCACTTCAGGTGCAACTGTGACGTGGGAATGTCTCTAAAACGCAGCTAAAGGAAGCAGAGCGCCGCCTCAATGTCCATCGAATGAATGTAAAGGCTGATGTTTACCTCAAACTATATCCAGCAGACTGCATTCACTTTCACTCAAGAAGATTTCCAGCAGTTCACATCAAAGCCTGTGTGATGGCCGTCAATCGGCGGCGGGTCAGCGTCCGCTCAGGATGGAGTCCAGACCGCAGCAATAGCGTCATTTTGCCATTACGCCGGCAAACAATGGCGGAGACAACAACGCTGTGGTTTGGCCTTTCTGAGCAAGTGTAAAAATGGAAATTGAAAATCAGGCAGAGTAACACACACACACACACACACACACACACACACACACACACACACACACACACACACACACACACACACACACACACACACACACACACAGGTCCAGTTCACAGGAGGTGATCTATACTCAGATGGCAGGAGAGCGACGACCTTTAGCAGTTTAGTCACGACTGTCTCTCACTGTGTGGCTGTGCACTCATGCACACATGGGTCTACGTGTGTGTGTGTGTGTGTGTGTGTGTGTGTGTGTGTGTTGCGTGTGTGTCAGACACAGGGCAGAGAGCGACTGCCCTTCTTTGTGCTGAAAAGCCCTGCAGTCTGCGTCCTGATGCTGGACTGGTGGGAGACGACCAGAAGCTGCTGTGTGCTGACGGCTCGTCCCCCTCACACAGGCTAATTACTGCTGAGTGTGTGTGTGTGTGTGTGTGTGTGTGTGCATGTGCGTAATTTCACTACTTTTGCTGGCTCTGCCTTTGTGTGTGCAGAAACAAACAGTTTGTGATGTCACAAAGGGTGAGTGCATCGCCCGTTTTAGTGACAGCGCAGCTGGAGAGGCCGTGCGCGTCGGACCGAGCGCGCTGCTTCCTCCTCCTCCTCCTCCTCCTCCTCCTCCCCCGCAGCGATCTCTCCAAGCCAGCGCTCTCGCACGTATCTTCTAATTAACGAGGGGGGAAAAAACCCAAGCTGACTCCTCCTCCTCCTCCTCAGGATTACCAGGACTCCACCCACTTGGAGCAGTTTGTGACCCGCTTCCTGCTGAAGGAGACGACCAACCAGCTCCACTCGCTCCAGAGTTCCCTGGAGTGCGCCATGGAAACCACGGCCGAGCAGACCCGCAAGGAGAAGTAAGACCGCAAACACCAGAACCAGTCACTCCAACATCAACACCACCAGAACCATCAGCAGCAGCACCAGTCACTCCAACATCAACACCACCAGAACCATCAGCAGCAGCACCAGTCACTCCAACATCAACACCACCAGAACCAGCAGCACCACCAGTCACTCAAACATCAACACCATCAGAACCATCAGCAGCAGCACCACCAGGAAGAAGCAGGAATTTGTAGAAGCACAATTTGCAACATTTTAAATGCTCACACGGAGAGCAGCAGTCATATTATTAGATCAGATTATTTCATATTTCCTACCAGTGTTAACAGCGTGGGTCCTCTCCGGTCTCCCTGACTCCTCCTCCTCCTCCCCTCCTCCTCCTCCTCTTCCTCAGACTTTCTCACTCTGCCCTTGCAGCATCTTCTGCCGAGTCTCTGGAGGTTTTTAAAAGGTTTCTGTGGTTTGTTTTCTTTTTGCACACGTAACCAAGGCGAGTGTTCCCTAAGTCCTCTCCCCGGCCTTCACACCGTGAGAACCTTCAGGAACTTTGTCTGTTTGGTGGCCTCGGTGGTTGTGTGAGGAGGAGGAGCCGGTTCGTTCAGGGACACTGTGGCCGCTGATCAGAAGCAGCTGAAGAGACTCAGCGTCAGCAGCGAGTCAGCAGCGGCTGACCACACCTTGACCCTGGCGGCGCTGCTCTGAGCGCACACAGCTGCTGTGCTGTGGTTATATAGGCCCTCTGCTGTTGGATAACACTTCTGATTGGTCGCCGACTAACAAGGAAATACTGCCAGCTGCTTGTAAACTGACTACAGCTGAGGATCAAATTTGATTGTTTGTCAAAATATCACAATTTAACATAGTTTAGCCCATAGACCATAACTGGCCTTTCAAGTGGGATTTTAGTTTAGATGCACATTTAAAAAATATATAATAATAATTCCAGTTTCCACGTCATGTGACTCAAACTTATTTTTAATGGCTCATTATGAAATTTTAAACGTTTTACTGAATTTGTCTTTATTGATATCCATTTTTATATACAGTACTTATGTCATTTCCTCATGCTGTGTAATTCCCTATTGTTTGTTTTATTGATGCACTTCCTGCAGCTCCCGGTTGCAGAAACTGCTTCGTACATTTATAAAATCACGATGCGACTCGGAGCCAAACTCTGTTGTGAATAATATTCACTTATAAAGTAACATTATTTTACCCCAGCAGGGGGTTTGACTCATGCCAACTTCACACTCTATTATTTTCATACACGTTCTCTTTGGAGGGACCAACAGGTGAGACAGAGCAAAATATCCTGCAAGGAACTGCTGCTAAATCTGGCGTCGCGGTCGGCACTCGAGCATTTCACCTCTTCCCTCCGCCCCCCAACCACCACCACCACCATCACCACCATCACCACCACCTCCTCCTCCTCCTCCTCTGACATGTCAAGAACGTGGTGATTTTGAAAGAAAAAGGAAAAAGGAAAAACGGCCGCTGGTCTTTCAGAGCTTCCACGATTAATTGAAGGTGCCGTGCATGAGTCACTGCTCAACAAGAGGCAGCCTTCAGCCAGTCCTCCTCCACACATCAAGGACACACACACACACACACACACACACTGCTGCAGGCTGGCTGGCCTGCATCACATTAGGTTCTTCAGTTCCCTTTGGAAACAAATCTATATAAAAAGAGACGTAATGACATAATTCATGTGAAACCTGAATTATGTCTTTTAATTTGAAAACAAATGAAAAGACAATGGATTAGATTTGCATTACATTTGTGTTTGGCTTTGTCTTTCTTTTTCTTCGATTAGATTTTATTCATTTTACACTGAACTTTCACCACTGAGGTTCTTGCTACAAACACAATGGCCACAAACTTCTCAGGCTTATCACGACGTTTTAGTTCAAGGTATCCAAGATGAATTATATAGGTCAGGTATCTCAGCACTGTCAAACACACACACACACACACACACACACACTCCTGGCCTGGGGTCTTGTCAATATGCAGGAGAGAGGAAGTTGACAACCTAAATCTTTGCTGATGTCACCATGCGGCCGTTCAGCTCACTGCTGTGGCATTAGCGTCACTGTCAGAGGAACCAAGCACGCAAGTATGAAACTGAAGAAAAAAACCACAGCACACTGCTCCAGGGCAAGTCTGGAAGGGCTTCCTGGATGTTTGTTCAAAAAGATGAAATTCCTTCTTTTTTTTTCTTCTTCTTTTTTTAAAAATTTAAATCACTGTAATTCAGCAATGATTCAAAAATAGTCAAACATTTTACCGTTTTATTTCTTTCAAAAATGTGTGAGAAAATTAGTCTGATTCATAAAAATGTGACATGCTGTTTGAAAAAAGGCAAAAATGAAATGAAAACATTAAACAGTGTTTATAATGATGAATAAATAGTCATTTTGCTAGTTTCTACTGCTGGTGAGAATTTTTTAACTTATACAAGTAAGTAAAAAAAAAAACAACAACTGAAGGTTCTTGAAGTTCCTCAGAGGTTCTTCCTCCCTCTGCTTCCTCCAGGCAGGGTCCTCTCAAGCCGGAGGTTCTGTCCATCCAGTGGTCGGGTCGTCGCTCCAACCGGAGGCTCCAGAGGAACAACAGCCTCTCGCCCAACAACCCCCTGCTCAGCCTGGTCAACTCGGGTACGATGGCAGCCACCGTCCTCTGAGACCGCACTGCTTCTGACCTCTGTCACACTGAAGTCCAAGAGAAGAGCAGCTTTAGACGGCAGAAGGTCTAAAAGTGATTCATTGAAATGTTCTTTTTAAAGTTTTTCATGGGGGCTTGGGCATTGTGACCAGTGGTGCTGCTAGGCTGCTTCACTGGAAGGAGACATAAAGATCTGGGAATTACGCACAATCAGAATCCCATCACAGCTCCTGCTGTTGCAGTTGCTAGGTGATTTACTACACGACCTCAGAGCCTTCATCATGCAGAGAGATCCCATCCATCCACGCACCCGCTATTGTTCTGCCGGGTTCCGGCATGTAGGAGTTTGTTCCCGCTCGTCTCGCTCAACCTCTGCTGCAATTCTCTTTGCGTCCAGCAGGGGTTTACGACGAGGACAGCCAGTGGACGGTGCAGGTCAACAGGCTGCAGAAGCTGATCGACCGGCTGGAACAAAAGGTGACCGCAAACATCTCAGCACATGTTGCTTCCTCTTCTTCTTCCTCTTCCTCTTCCTCTTCTCTTCCTTTTCCTCATTGACATCTTCCTCTTCTTTTTCCTCTTCTTCATCTTCCTCTTCCTCTTCCTCTTCCTCTTCCTCTTCTCTTCCTTTTCCTCATTGACATCTTCCTCTTCTTTTTCTTCCTCTTCCTCATCTTCCTCTTCCACATTTTCCTCTTCCTCTTCTTTTCTTTTCCTCATCTACATCTTCCTCATCTTCATTTTCCTCTTCCTCTTCCTCATCTTCCTCTTCTTCATCTTCCTTTTCCTCATGTTCCTCTTCTCTTCCTTTTCCTCGTCTCCATCTTCCTCTTCCTCATCTTCCTCATCCTCATTTTCCTCTTCCTCTTCTCTTCCTCTTCCTCATCTTCCTCTTCTCCATCTTCCTCTTCCTCATCTTCCTCTTCTTCATCTTCCTTTTCCTCATGTTCCTCTTCTCTTCCTTTTCCTCGTCTCCATCTTCCTCTTCCTCATCTTCCTCTTCCTCTTCTCTTCCTCTTCCTCATCTTCCTCTTCCTCATCTTCCTCTTCTTCATCTTCCTTTTCCTCATGTTCCTCTTCTCTTCCTTTTCCTCGTCTCCATCTTCCTCTTCCTCATCTTCCTCATCCTCATTTTCCTCTTCCTCTTCTCTTCCTCTTCCTCATCTTCCTCTTCTCCATCTTCCTCTTCCTCATCTTCCTCTTCTTCATCTTCCTTTTCCTCATGTTCCTCTTCTCTTCATTTTCCTCGTCTCCATCTTCCTCTTCCTCATCTTCCTCTTCCACATTTTCCTCTTCCTCCTCTCTTCCTCTTCCTCATCCTGATCTCTCCTGCTCTCTCTCTTTCCATCCCGGCCATCTGTTTCTCGAGGTGGCTCGCAGTAATTAGAGGCGTATCACAGCCGGTGGACTCACAACATGGACAAACACACACACACACACACACACACACGACAACATCACACTCCCACTCGCCATATGTGCTGGACACTTTTAAAACATGACCCACATATTTGCACGTAAACACGCAGTTGTCACGCCTGCATTCTTGGATTCTAGGATCCCACACGTCAGTGGAAACAAATGAGGCCGTTTGTCTGTTGAGTCATTTGCACTCAAACGTAATTTGGAAAGTGATGATATTCCAAATGAAGACATTTTTGGCCTGTTTCTGTTGTTATGCTTTCTGGTCCAATTATTCAGCGTCTTGTGATGCTTTGAAAAAAAGAAAGAAAAGAAACTCACTGTGTTATCTCCCATGATGAGTGGCATGGCATCAGGTCTTCAGCAGCCCAGACTCCAGTGCTGCTGCGGCCCTGCGATCTGGAGTCATCGCGTTTGGAATAATTATGCAGAACAAAAAAAAAATGAAAAAAAAATTCCTGTCGTCATCATTCACAAGCTTCACGATTCCCAGAACTTTTAGTGACACTTTCTGGAAAATGTCAATAAAAGATGGACTTTCATTATTATTTCTGGCAAATTTATAGGCCCACTAAACAAAGTTGTCGCCGTCGCTGCTGAGAATTTGCATGAGGGAATGACTTTGAATGTCTTGCATTCATTCTCAGGCTGGAGAGCAAAAGCTCTCAAACAAGGTGCAATCAGTCTTAACTCTCCAAGGGTGAAGATGACATTGTCCCTTTATCACCCACTAATATACAGTGCGTGATCCATTCCAACCTAAGCAGTTATTCACACACACACACACACACACACACACACAGGCAGGAGAAGGTGCAGGAGAATGAGCCACCACATGTGCAGCTGCTGTTGATTGCTGACCATATTTCTCACGCTGGCTCTCGTCCGACAGGAGTTCCGCCTGGAGCCGGTGGAGGAGGAGGTCTTGGAGAGCAAATCGGTGAGTTTTTAATCAGCTGATCAGTCCGCGTCGCTCGGTTCTCCCCCGGGGGCTGAGCGGCGACGGAAGACTCACTCGGAGGTTGTCATAGAAACAGACAGCAGGGCTTTCACATCTTCCACCGCACCTCCTCGCCTTCATCTGGGAACCTCCCGTCCAAAGTGTCAATAATCAGCCTTTCTTTTAAGGCTCGGAGGCATCAGTAAATAAAATTAAGCAGAGACAAGTCGCAGTGTGTTGCTAGGAGACTGGCTGAGAGAGGGAAAGAGAGAGAGGCAACACAACAATCGGTCAAATGCGACAATTTCCAGCTGGTTGTGCGGCAAAAGTGGTGAGCAGGTGTTTCTCAGCAGCTCCAGGAGCTCCACAGGGCTGTGGGTCTGGTCTCCTGCACCTTGCACAAACCTCCTCCACCTGCAGCCCTGACTGCACTCCAGGTGACATCACCATGATATGACGCTCATGGAGCTGCTGAGATGATTGTGTGTGTGTGTGTGGTAAACAAGGTGGTCTCCAGGATCTCCAGGATCTTTTTGTACAACAACTTCACATCAAGCCAACGCCGATGATGTTCCAGCAGACAGATGAGACTGACTTTGTGTTTTTGTGGTTGTTTCTACTTGTGTGTGTGTGTGTGTGTGTGCGTGGGGGTGGATGAGTTTCCAAAATTAGCAGAGAGACCTGAGGGGTTCCATCACACTCTTGCGCTCTCTCTCTCTCACACACACACACACACACACACACACACACACACTCACTTCCTCTTCCCATCAGCCCCGGCTGCCCCCGTCAACAATTCTTCCCCGGCCACGGGGAAATGATACGCAGCAGTTCTTCTCGTTTCTCCTTGTTGTTGTTGTTGTTGTTGTTGTTGTTGTTGTTGTATAATGTTCAGACCTTCGGGCCACAAGCAGGTTGCTTCAGCTTTGGTTCTTCCTCTTATCCATCTTCTTGTGCTCTGCATCACTATATGCTTCCTTACATTCCTGCAGCAGATTGAAAGTACAATCATCTATTTTTAAACATTTCTTTAAATGATTTTAAATATCTGTAAAAATATGTAAAAATGTATATACATACACGAACAGTAAACAGTTTGGACACACTCTATGAATGTAATGCCTGTTCTTTCATTCTCATGACTACTGAGGTTGCAGTTTCTCAATGAAGGCATCAAAACTACGTATGAACACAGATGGAATTATGGAGGAAAAGTGCAAAATAACGCAAACAAGTTTTACGCAAACGTAATTCCATATATCTAACTCATGTACAGTACAACCCGAAAAATGAGAATATCAAGTAAAAGTTGTTTTATTTTGGCAATTTAACATAAAAGATGAAAGCAACAAATTTTATTGAGCCATTCCACGCAAATTGACATCTCAAGCAGTTCCTTGTTGTAACTTTGATGATGAAGATTTTCAGCTTATTAAAACCACAAACCCATAAACTCATAAAATTAGAATACTGTGAAAAGCTTCAGTTTTGTAGCTTCAAAGAGTCCAAAGAATCCAAAACACCTGCGAAAGGGTCCTGAGCCTTTAGAAAGTCTGTCTTGGGTTGTTGGCTCAGAAGAGTTCACACATGGAGAAATACAACAACCTTTGCAGGAGATTTTAATCTTCTGGGTAGTACTGTATTTGATGTCTTCAGTATCTATCTGCAGTGGAGAACGTTGTAAAGATAGAATATATAGAATGAGAAGGTGTGTCCAAACTGTTGACTGGTGGTGTACATATATAAACATCTTTATTTACCAGCACATAGAACAGAATGCTCAATAATGCTCTGACGACGAACCTCTAATTTGCCTCAACATCGTCGTTGGCTTTGTTTCCTTCACCAAAGTGTTGTCTGTGATGTCCTCTTCAATCAGGCTCCACTCTGGTGAATATCACAGGTTATATTTTAGAGGCTCCACACACCTCAGTAGGTTTCTGCCTTCCGGCGCCTGAGAAACCTGCCGGACCGTCTCCAAAGAGACGCCACACCTCCGCCGTCGCCGCCTCAGGCGCCGCCTGACCTTCTGACCGGGCCTCCTTGTGTCCTCGCAGCACATCCTGATCGTCCAGAGGCAGCTGGCCGTGCTGGAGGAAGAGCTGGACGAGTTCCGCCTGGCTCTCAGACAGTACATGGAGTGCGCCTGCGCCCAGACCGGCTGTCTGCAGTCAGTGCCTCTTCTTTCCTTTGCCCCTGAAAATGATTTGATGAGCAGTTTGGTTTTTTTTCCTCGTTGACGTGCAAAAAGCCTGCAGATGGATCATAGTTGTGACGGTGTTTGATTTATGTTTGCAATAATCATGCGCAAATCGTATTGTACAGTTCCTTATGTTTGCACTGCTCCTCAGTCGTGGTCCTAGCTTGAGTAGCATCTGCTGCACGCCTGACGTGACCGTGCCTGTCTGACTGCTTTGACTCCACACACCTGATTTTATTTGACCATGACCTTTTATGGGCAACAACAAACAACAGCTGATGCTCAGATTAGGACACACTGTGCTCCTATCTGGACTCCCGTGTCTGCAGAATGAGATCGGGTGTCTTTGAGACTCTGAAATAAACGCTAGCAAGCCAGATATCAATTGTTCAGCGAAGACTTCATTTCTACAGAAAAACATCTGCGGCACATTTGTGCGTTTGCGGTAAAATTGATATTTTTAACAGGCGATTCGATTCAAAAAAGGGAAATTCTCTCTCTTACTTGCAGAAATGATGACTTTAAACCAAAAAAGCAGATTCACTTTGCTGCTAAACAGCAAAGACCAGCAGCCTGAGGAGCGAAACCGCAACTCTGTTGTGACGCCTCGTCAAAATATTCATGTCCAATTTTCAAACGAGGTCCGAACCGCTCTGTAAAAGATCATTTGGGGGCAGAATTTAAAAAGGGGGAACGAAGCGCCGGCGGCACGTGATGCCGCGCACTAATTAGCAGCAGCATCACTTGTGTCCTCTCTTGTTTTTGCAACTTGGCAGCATCGCAGTTCAGCGGCTGGCGAATGAGTCACGCTTCATTCTCTACGAATTCTGGGAGCACAACCACGTGTGGAAGAAGTGAGTATGAGCGTGGAAACCAGAGCATCGGGCCGCTTCAATGTGTAGACAAAAGTCTCAGCTTGGGGAAAAAAATAAAAACTTGGATTTTAGCAGGTTTATGCTTAATGCTTGCGGCACTGCATTTCTTTAAAAACTACGATTGAGAAGTAAAATCATCCTTTGTTTGTGGAGACGTTCAAGTGACTCGTCTTCGTTTTGCTGCAGCCATCTGCAGACCAACTACAGCAAGACCTTCCAGAGAGGCAATGTGGACTTCCTGGAGACACCTGAGAGCGTCACCACAATGCTGGTCCCCGGTGAGAGCTGAGAGCTGAGAGCTGAGAGCTGAGAGCTGAGAGCTGAGAGCTGAGAGCTGAGAGCTGAGAGCTGAGAGCTGAGAGCTGAGAGCTGAGAGCGGAGAGCTGAGAGCGGAGCGGAGAACGCAGAGCGGCTGCTCGGTGGTGCACTGCTGTTTGATATTTTGCCCTTTCTTCCTTCTGCAGCCTCCTGGTGGGTCCTCAACAATAACAACTGAGAAAAAGGGCAAGCGCCCCGATCTCACATCCCCCACCGACGGGCGCAGGCAGCAAAGAGCCGCCTGCCGTCGCATGAAGAGGGACACACACGCACTCACACGCACACACACACACACACACACACACGCACACACACACTTTAGAGTAACACAAGTCGTGAAGTCATGGTGATTAGTTTCGATTTTAAGACCTCCATGTTCCTTCATAGTCAGGTGGTAGCTGGAATAGCCTGTGTGTGTGTGTGTGTGTCTGTGTGTGTGTGTGTGTGTGTGTTTGTCTACGCGCTCAGACAGCAACAAGCCGCCTGATTGTCTGACATCATCAGTAGCCCTGAGGTGGATCATGAAAGCTGAAGCGTGATGCAGGGGCGTGCATGCGTGTGTGTGTGTGTGTGTGTGTGTGCGGACAGGATGTAATTGTATAAACTGTAGCAGCTCTGGGAAGCTCCACAAC